>JAHUYU010003349.1:0-15602 GCA_030439765.1 Tripidium arundinaceum | reverse complement strand
CTCCAATCCAGCCAGCGTGTTGTTGGTGCCAACTGCCAACGTTCCCATCATGAACTCATTCGTGATTAGCGTTAGCGGCTGGACGCGTTGGCAACAATGGCAAGGACGGTTAGGCCGGGCGGGCGATCCACGGAATTGTGCTTGTGCCTCTCCTTTTCGGGGCACGGCCGAGCTGGCCACACGGATTTTTCCTGCCGACCAATCACCATCCTGTGCAATGCTCCCGGAAGGCAAAAGCCGAGTGAAGCCATGGCCTGATGGCCAGGCCGGACCGGGTGAGTCACCGCTCACGGGTCGGTGGGCCCAGATCGGCAGGCAATCATCAATGCAGATGCAGTGCTAGCAGTCACCAGCTGTGGCCGCCCGCCTCCGCGGACGCAACGGGCAGTCAGAGCAACGGATCGAAGAGCGAGCTTTGCCGGAAGATTAGCGGCTAAGGCTACAGTGGGCACCCACTGTTAGCTCGAAACCAGCTGGATTAGCATTTTCTTTGCCGTGTCAGCCTAGCCCTATCACAATCCCTATATACTAGTGTGGAGGTCGTCCTCTGCCTCCTCTCTGCTCTCGTCTCCACACCGTGCGATAGCTGCGGCCCTGCCCGTGTCTCTCGAAGAAGACAAGTCCAACACTGTTGCTGCGTGACTGCTGAATTTGCTCCACAGCTTCGTCCGACACGCGCGGACCCAGCCAGACAAGAACACGAACGAGAGACCGGAGGGATCATCCATGGAGAACCTTAAGGAGGTAAGAGCTACCGATCTCTCTGCCTCCCTGAATCCTTTCTTGCTTCCTCCCTCTCCCTGGTTTGGTTTCCTCTTCTCGAGGAGCTTGCTCGGCCTCGAATTCCTGCTGCGAGCGATCCGTGTCCGTGCATGTGTTCGGCTCGTCCTTCTCACACCGTGCGTGCGTGCAGCAGCGGGGCCACGACGCGGCGGGCGGCAACAACGCCTGGATGACGGTGCCGGCGTTCGGGGACTGGGACATGAAGAACGGCGCGCTGCCGGACTACTCCATGGACTTCTCCAAGATCCGCGAGATGCGCAAGCAGAACAAGAAGGAGCTCTCCCGCGCCAGCCTCGGCGGCGACGACGACCTCCTCGCCCACGCCCAGGCCCAGGCCCAGAAGCCGCAGCCCAAGCTCGGCCGTCCCCGCCCCGCCGACGACCACCGCCGCCGCCCGCTCCACGCCCGCGACCACTCCCCAACGGTAAACTTCCGTTTCCTGTCCCGTTCCGTTACAGATCACAATTCACAAGACGAACTTAAGGCTTCTTTTCTTTCTTTTTTTGGGGGGCGCAAATTCGTCATATTACATCTCGATTCGTCTGATATTAATTGAATTTTATAAGCGCGGGGTAATAATTAGTGCTGAGGATTGAACTTGCTAATTGTGAGTGACTGGAGTACTACAAAAGTACAAACTTTAATAAACTAGTCCGGACGAGCCAGATTAGCAAAGCTGACAGTGGAGTAAAAAATTGCAACTGGCAGAAACCAGTTTTTTGGAACGTAGCATTACCGCACATAGTAAAATCACCTCACCACTTCAGTAGCAGCATCCCTGCAGTCTGTAGAAGCTCGATTTCCTACTGCTGTCCTTCTGAAACAGATTCCTGAAAATGGCATAATGGTTCTTCTGGTTCATTCATAATTTAGAAATGGGGCCTTAGTCAATAGCAGCCTCGTGAGATTTCAGGGCCAAGCTCATATTCCAAAGCACGGGTAATTTTTCATGGACGGTGGAACTGACCACGTGGTAGTGCTTGGAACTGGTAATACTAATGGTTAATGTCTTAAACAAATGTTCTCCTACAGGGATGGGACCTTTTGTTCCATAATCCGAGGACAGAATAAGAAGATAATGGAGTCCTAAGGGCTTATTACTGCAGCTCCCTCATAATTCCTCAAATGCATATGCTGTTAATTATAATAAGGTGTAGACACAAGAGCAGTGTGCGTTAAAAATCTGGATCGCCTTCTGAATGCAAGGTTTAGACGAATAATATATTTGAATGGTGCAAAATCCCCTTCCCATTTAGAATGAACTATTATTAGGAGTTCTACTGAAATATGGTTCAACAAGTTAGATGATAGTTTCATCATGAGTCCTTTCTGCTGCCCGAATTGGGATCAGAGTAGGTCCCAACAACTGCAGATCGGTTGTCCAGTAAATGGACGCGTCAAGCCAAGAACCCCACCTATTCCTACTTCATGCATTATATTCTGTCATAACTGATCGGCAAGGACGATTCTTCTCATTTTCTTAATCATATTGTCCATATCTACATGCTTTTAGAAAGCTGCGCAGATGTATTGTTGTGCCATTGTCCATAGGGGAATCTTAAGGAAACTAATGATGGGTTTAGCCAGTTGAGGGGATAAGCAACTCTCAGGTTGTAGCTGTGATAAATAGCAAAATGATTGAAGAAGCAGCAAACCAAGACTTAATTGCCAAAAACCTAGAACATTTTGCAGCAGTTTATTGGCATCTTCATAATGTTTTTCTTACATTGTTGTTTGTGATGATGGAGAATCACAATCCAATTTCCGCCACACTCACGAGTGCATTTACGGTACATCAGATATGGAGTTGTATGATTTAACTGAACCTCAAACAATTGCATGCTAACCTCAATTGTGTGCGCATGTTGTCTACTTCAGTATGCACCAGACATTTTATTGCATATAAGCATAACCTTGATCCATGTATGTGGTTTGTTCCTAATCAGAAATTTGTTGATTCAGGGAGGGAAGAAGTTCCTGAGCTACTTCCAGTGTTGTATCAAGGCCTGAAGAGGAGCTGCTGCAGTGCTGCCTGTGCCTTTGTTTTGTCGCAGCAGAACACTTGTGACTTGCGAGCAATCAGGTCTCGGTTTTGTTAAGTATCCAAAAATGTGTAGTATATTTGTCCTGATGATCACTCGTTGGACCTGTCAGGCTGTCACCTGTATGAAGAACAAACCAATTTATGGGGTAAACAACGGTCTCTTTGTACACATCACCATCCATTTGTTTGTGATTGATAGTACAATGTTACCCTATAATCATTGGATTGGATGGGAAATTTGCACCAGCTCCGTCTTTTTGTTTGATCAAGGGGCATGGTTCGTTTCAATTAGCTTTTGCAATTATGATGGGAAAATACGGAAAGAACAAATGACTCCTCACACATATTTTTTTTATAAGAGCGCACACATATTTTTCATATATATCAAAGAAGCAGTACAAATCTACCTTAAGGTAGGAATAAGAAGCCCAAATACAACGCATCACTTATACCACAGCTTTAGTGTCCGGACAGACGCTCGTGCCTGCACCTCGTGTCACGTGCATGTCTGTTTCCCGCGTCCGCATCGCTCGGATGTCTCGCCCTACCTGCACCATCTGGCTCGCACATAGGGACTGCACGCTTCTGCTCCGCTTGCCGTGCTGCACCGCGCTCCGTATCACACACGTGGGGACTGCATGCGCCTGCTCTGTATCGCACTCGCACCCCTGCCTGCGGATGTGCGCCGTGTGACTCTGACCGTCCTATTCAACGCTTGAAATATGAAAACACCTGTAACACACAAAAAAAAAACTTGTTGCAACATACGCCTGAAACAAATGAAACATTTAGAACAAACGCGTGCAACATCTATGTGAAACATATGCAACATCTAGATATAACATTTGCAACATGAGTTTGAAATGGATGAAACATTCTGAACAAACTCTTGCAACATCTGTAACATATGCAACATCTAGATAAAGTCTTACAATATATGTCTGAAAAACAGATGAAACATTTCATACAAACGCTTGCAACATACGTGTATAGCCATTGTAATATGTAAAACATTCCGATCTACTTTTGCAACATCCATATGCAACACTTGCATCATATCTCTGAAACATCTTAAACACTTGAAACATACTCTTGCAACATGCACTTCTCGCTGTCGTGGTGTCTTCGGCTAACCGCGGAAGACGATGTCCCGGTCGGCGACGACCTTCGCCTAGTAGAGTGGGTGGTGCGGCGCATGATGGCTGCGCGCACGGGGAGATGGCCATGGCAGCAAGGAAGAGTGGCGCGACACGGCATAGGACGGGTTCACGCGCGAGGAGATGGCCACGGCGGCGATGCGGATTGGGGCAAGCGAATGGGCGCACGGTGCGATGAAGCAAGCGATGGGTAAGCGGAGTGGGGAGATATTTTTTTAGAGAGGTGAGGAGATGTAGAGAGCATATTTGCGCGCTGAGTGCGAGCGCGCATCCGGCTTCGCGTGCGGGGCTCTTTGTTTCTTAGCGGGGCTCTTCGTTCGCTTAGCGGGGCTCTTCGTTTCTTAGCGGGGCTCTTCGTTCGCTTAGCGGGCCTCTTCTTATTTTACCAAGTCCAAATGGCAAACTCTTGGAGATAGTCTATTTTTTCACTTGCCATATATTTTAGCAAGTTGCCAAATCATAATATTTGCCAAGTGAATTTTGGCAAACTCTTGGAGATGCTCTTAGACTGGTAACGATAGTGCGCAGGCCTGTGAAGAGACCTTGGTTTTCACATTTCTACCACGTTTCGTGATCTACGTGTCTGAATGTCTATGACCGGTTCACAGTCAGGCGGTCCGAATACAGCGTTCACATTTTATGTATCCCGAATGTCAACACAGTATTTTTTTTAACTAGGACCTGTCATTTTTATTAGATATAGGGAAAATAATAAGGCCTAGACCAAAGAAGAATAAAAGAAGAGCAAAATTCGTCGGTCCCTAAACTTGGGCGGCAGTATCATCCAGGTCTCTAAACTTTTAAGATGATCACCGCAGGTCTCTAAACTTTTAAGATGATCACCGCAGGTCTCTAAACTTGGCTGACGGTGTTATTCTGGTCCCTGAACTTTCAAGGTGATCACCGCAGTTCCCTAAACTTAGCAAGCGGTGTCATCCCTGTCCAAATATAATAATTTTAAAAGTTACCTATAGTATTAAAAGCTTTCTCTATTAAAAGTTACTTCTAATTTTAGTATTATTTTAAAAGTTTTAATAATAGTATTATAGAAGTAACTTTTCTCTATTATTAACACTATACTACTTTTAATAGTAGTATTATAGTATTAGAATTTTTAGTAATAGTATTGTAGTAATAAAAGTTTTAATAATAATGTTATAGTATTAATTACAGAGAATAGTTTCTTCTATAATATTACTATTAAAACTTTTAAAATAATATTAAAATTAGAAGTAACTTTTAATAGATAACTTTTAATACTATAGGTAACTTTTAAAATTATTATATTTGGACAGGGATGACACCGCTTGCTAAGTTTAGGGAACTGCGGTGATCACCTTGAAAGTTCAGGGACCAGAATAACACCGTCAGCCAAGTTTAGAGACCTGCGGTGATCATCTTAAAAGTTTAGAGACCTGCGGTGATCATCTTAAAAGTTTAGAGACCTGGATGATACTGCCGCCCAAGTTTAGGGACCGACGAATTTTGCTCTTCTTTTATTCTTCTTTGGTCTAGGCCTTATTATTTTCCCTATATCTAATAAAAATGACAGGTCCTAGTTAAAAAAAATACTGTGTTGACATTCGGGATACATAAAATGTGAACGCTGTATTCGGACCGCCTGACTGTGAACCGGTCATAGACATTCAGACACGTAGATCACGAAACGTGGTAGAAATGTGAAAACCAAGGTCTCTTCACAGGCCTGCGCACTATCGTTACCAGTCTAAGAGCATCTCCAAGAGTTTGCCAAAATTCACTTGGCAAATATTATGATTTGGCAACTTGCTAAAATATATGGCAAGTGAAAAAATAGACTATCTCCAAGAGTTTGCCATTTGGACTTGGTAAAATAAGAAGAGGCCCGCTAAGCGAACGAAGAGCCCCGCTAAGAAACGAAGAGCCCCGCTAAGCGAACGAAGAGCCCCGCTAAGAAACAAAGAGCCCCGCACGCGAAGCCGGATGCGCGCTCGCACTCAGCGCGCAAATATGCTCTCTACATCTCCTCACCTCTCTAAAAAAATATCTCCCCACTCCGCTTACCCATCGCTTGCTTCATCGCACCGTGCGCCCATTCGCTTGCCCCAATCCGCATCGCCGCCGTGGCCATCTCCTCGCGCGTGAACCCGTCCTATGCCGTGTCGCGCCACTCTTCCTTGCTGCCATGGCCATCTCCCCGTGCGCGCAGCCATCATGCGCCGCACCACCCACTCTACTAGGCGAAGGTCGTCGCCGACCGGGACATCGTCTTCCGCGGTTAGCCGAAGACACCACGACAGCGAGAAGTGCATGTTGCAAGAGTATGTTTCAAGTGTTTAAGATGTTTCAGAGATATGATGCAAGTGTTGCATATGGATGTTGCAAAAGTAGATCGGAATGTTTTACATATTACAATGGCTATACACGTATGTTGCAAGCGTTTGTATGAAATGTTTCATCTGTTTTTCAGACATATATTGTAAGACTTTATCTAGATGTTGCATATGTTACAGATGTTGCAAGAGTTTGTTCAGAATGTTTCATCCATTTCAAACTCATGTTGCAAATGTTATATCTAGATGTTGCATATGTTTCACATAGATGTTGCACGCGTTTGTTCTAAATGTTTCATTTGTTTCAGGCGTATGTTGCAACAAGTTTTTTTTTTGTGTGTTACAGGTGTTTTCATATTTCAAGCGTTGAATAGGACGGTCAGAGTCACACGGCGCACATCCGCAGGCAGGGGTGCGAGTGCGATACAGAGCAGGCGCATGCAGTCCCCACGTGTGTGATACGGAGCGCGGTGCAGCACGGCAAGCGGAGCAGAAGCGTGCAGTCCCTATGTGCGAGCCAGATGGTGCAGGTAGGGCGAGACATCCGAGCGATGCGGACGCGGGAAACAGACATGCACGTGACACGAGGTGCAGGCACGAGCGTCTGTCCGGACACTAAAGCTGTGGTATAAGTGATGCGTTGTATTTGGGCTTCTTATTCCTACCTTAAGGTAGATTTGTACTGCTTCTTTGATATATATGAAAAATATGTGTGCGCTCTTATAAAAAAAATATGTGTGAGGAGTCATTTGTTCTTTCCGTATTTTCCCATCATAATTGCAAAAGCTAATTGAAACGAACCATGCCCCTTGATCAAACAAAAAGACGGAGCTGGTGCAAATTTCCCATCCAATCCAATGATTATAGGGTAACATTGTACTATCAATCACAAACAAATGGATGGTGATGTGTACAAAGAGACCGTTGTTTACCCCATAAATTGGTTTGTTCTTCATACAGGTGACAGCCTGACAGGTCCAACGAGTGATCATCAGGACAAATATACTACACATTTTTGGATACTTAACAAAACCGAGACCTGATTGCTCGCAAGTCACAAGTGTTCTGCTGCGACAAAACAAAGGCACAGGCAGCACTGCAGCAGCTCCTCTTCAGGCCTTGATACAACACTGGAAGTAGCTCAGGAACTTCTTCCCTCCCTGAATCAACAAATTTCTGATTAGGAACAAACCACATACATGGATCAAGGTTATGCTTATATGCAATAAAATGTCTGGTGCATACTGAAGTAGACAACATGCGCACACAATTGAGGTTAGCATGCAATTGTTTGAGGTTCAGTTAAATCATACAACTCCATATCTGATGTACCGTAAATGCACTCGTGAGTGTGGCGGAAATTGGATTGTGATTCTCCATCATCACAAACAACAATGTAAGAAAAACATTATGAAGATGCCAATAAACTGCTGCAAAATGTTCTAGGTTTTTGGCAATTAAGTCTTGGTTTGCTGCTTCTTCAATCATTTTGCTATTTATCACAGCTACAACCTGAGAGTTGCTTATCCCCTCAACTGGCTAAACCCATCATTAGTTTCCTTAAGATTCCCCTATGGACAATGGCACAACAATACATCTGCGCAGCTTTCTAAAAGCATGTAGATATGGACAATATGATTAAGAAAATGAGAAGAATCGTCCTTGCCGATCAGTTATGACAGAATATAATGCATGAAGTAGGAATAGGTGGGGTTCTTGGCTTGACGCGTCCATTTACTGGACAACCGATCTGCAGTTGTTGGGACCTACTCTGATCCCAATTCGGGCAGCAGAAAGGACTCATGATGAAACTATCATCTAACTTGTTGAACCATATTTCAGTAGAACTCCTAATAATAGTTCATTCTAAATGGGAAGGGGATTTTGCACCATTCAAATATATTATTCGTCTAAACCTTGCATTCAGAAGGCGATCCAGATTTTTAACGCACACTGCTCTTGTGTCTACACCTTATTATAATTAACAGCATATGCATTTGAGGAATTATGAGGGAGCTGCAGTAATAAGCCCTTAGGACTCCATTATCTTCTTATTCTGTCCTCGGATTATGGAACAAAAGGTCCCATCCCTGTAGGAGAACATTTGTTTAAGACATTAACCATTAGTATTACCAGTTCCAAGCACTACCACGTGGTCAGTTCCACCGTCCATGAAAAATTACCCGTGCTTTGGAATATGAGCTTGGCCCTGAAATCTCACGAGGCTGCTATTGACTAAGGCCCCATTTCTAAATTATGAATGAACCAGAAGAACCATTATGCCATTTTCAGGAATCTGTTTCAGAAGGACAGCAGTAGGAAATCGAGCTTCTACAGACTGCAGGGATGCTGCTACTGAAGTGGTGAGGTGATTTTACTATGTGCGGTAATGCTACGTTCCAAAAAACTGGTTTCTGCCAGTTGCAATTTTTTACTCCACTGTCAGCTTTGCTAATCTGGCTCGTCCGGACTAGTTTATTAAAGTTTGTACTTTTGTAGTACTCCAGTCACTCACAATTAGCAAGTTCAATCCTCAGCACTAATTATTACCCCGCGCTTATAAAATTCAATTAATATCAGACGAATCGAGATGTAATATGACGAATTTGCGCCCCCCAAAAAAAGAAAGAAAAGAAGCCTTAAGTTCGTCTTGTGAATTGTGATCTGTAACGGAACGGGACAGGAAACGGAAGTTTACCGTTGGGGAGTGGTCGCGGGCGTGGAGCGGGCGGCGGCGGTGGTCGTCGGCGGGGCGGGGACGGCCGAGCTTGGGCTGCGGCTTCTGGGCCTGGGCCTGGGCGTGGGCGAGGAGGTCGTCGTCGCCGCCGAGGCTGGCGCGGGAGAGCTCCTTCTTGTTCTGCTTGCGCATCTCGCGGATCTTGGAGAAGTCCATGGAGTAGTCCGGCAGCGCGCCGTTCTTCATGTCCCAGTCCCCGAACGCCGGCACCGTCATCCAGGCGTTGTTGCCGCCCGCCGCGTCGTGGCCCCGCTGCTGCACGCACGCACGGTGTGAGAAGGACGAGCCGAACACATGCACGGACACGGATCGCTCGCAGCAGGAATTCGAGGCCGAGCAAGCTCCTCGAGAAGAGGAAACCAAACCAGGGAGAGGGAGGAAGCAAGAAAGGATTCAGGGAGGCAGAGAGATCGGTAGCTCTTACCTCCTTAAGGTTCTCCATGGATGATCCCTCCGGTCTCTCGTTCGTGTTCTTGTCTGGCTGGGTCCGCGCGTGTCGGACGAAGCTGTGGAGCAAATTCAGCAGTCACGCAGCAACAGTGTTGGACTTGTCTTCTTCGAGAGACACGGGCAGGGCCGCAGCTATCGCACGGTGTGGAGACGAGAGCAGAGAGGAGGCAGAGGACGACCTCCACACTAGTATATAGGGATTGTGATAGGGCTAGGCTGACACGGCAAAGAAAATGCTAATCCAGCTGGTTTCGAGCTAACAGTGGGTGCCCACTGTAGCCTTAGCCGCTAATCTTCCGGCAAAGCTCGCTCTTCGATCCGTTGCTCTGACTGCCCGTTGCGTCCGCGGAGGCGGGCGGCCACAGCTGGTGACTGCTAGCACTGCATCTGCATTGATGATTGCCTGCCGATCTGGGCCCACCGACCCGTGAGCGGTGACTCACCCGGTCCGGCCTGGCCATCAGGCCATGGCTTCACTCGGCTTTTGCCTTCCGGGAGCATTGCACAGGATGGTGATTGGTCGGCAGGAAAAATCCGTGTGGCCAGCTCGGCCGTGCCCCGAAAAGGAGAGGCACAAGCACAATTCCGTGGATCGCCCGCCCGGCCTAACCGTCCTTGCCATTGTTGCCAATCGGAGGCGACAGGCAGCGTGAGTTCCTTCATCTTCCCTTTCATTTCTTTCAGGTGATCGATCCATCTTCCCGTGAAGCATGTCGACGCTGACGCAGGGGTTGCAGAGGTTCAGACAGCTGCCAAAGTTCTCAGAGCCTCCAATCCAGCCAGCGTGTTGTTGGTGCCAACTGCCAACGTTCCCATCATGAACTCATTCGTGATTAGCGTTAGCGGCTGGACGCGTTGGCAAAGGTTTTTGTCGTATTAATTTCCCGGATACGCATACGGAATATGTGTATTCTGGAGTAGGCAGGCAGGCAGGCGTGCAAGAGTGGTGGACACCTGTGACTGTGATTGAAGCATATCTATCGGCTTCATACTTTTCTGCTGGATGTACCGTGTACGTAGTAGACTTTACAGTTCAGACTTTCAGAGTTTCGGTTGCAATGGCACCAGACTTTTGTACCTTCCTTTTTCTTTCATACATGTCACAATAATTTGTATGTAGCTGTGCTGTTGTTGGTTGAGAACACAATATGCTGCACTACTAACAAAACTATCCCCCTGTTCGGCTGAGCTTATCAGCACGGCTTATCAGCCGTGGAACAGTGTTTTTCTCTCATAGCAAATCAGCCACAGCCAGCTTATAAGCCAAAAAACAGCCTGCCGAACAGGGCCTATATGTTCTACCTGATGCAACCATAGACATCACAGGTACAGTTTTGATGAGTACCGATACACACACACAAAAAAAAAAAGATATTCGAACAAGAGTTGGCAGTTGTGCAGTGAACTGACGTTGCGTCTAGTTCGGTAGTTAGGAAAAGTAGCTAGGGTTGGTTACTCCAAGCAACATTCTTTTGTGCAGCAAACTGCTTTGGTTGGTACCACTCCAATCCAATGGTAAGCTGCTGCTGATTATGATGACGCTGATTGCCTTCTCTTCCAAAAGCTGCAGCACATCACCACTTAGGAAACAGTAGGCAGGCTGTGTTTGGGCCTCAACTAGCCCAGTTGTGAGTTGTGACCTGATCTTTGAAACATCATTTGGGCTAGTCAATGGTTTGCAAGGGCTATAGGTGTGAAATGCACACGGGTAACAGTGACATGTAGGGCGCCTTTTTTACTGATGTTGTCAATGATTGAGCAAGTAGGGCATGCGAGCACTTGGTTGATTGAGCAAGTAGCAGGAACAGGCATCACCGACCGAGCACAGTAATCAGTTCCATTTCATAGAAAAAAATGCAGAGTTTAGAAAAAAAAATCCCGTGTTTTAAATAGGTTTCAGTGGTAAAAGAATCTTGCAGCATAAAATTCTATTATATATGCATTTCTTCTTATTATTGCTAAGAAAAATATAATTGGGGTACAAATAACAAAATGGTAGAGATTGCCAACGAAACAAGCAAGCGTTAGCGTATCTCTGACATTTCTCGGGCCATCGGCAATACTTTTTTCGGATAGCTGGTAGTGTCCGGTGTATACACAAAAAGATGCGATTGCCTAGAAGGAACAACCCCGTTGTTTTCCACTCGTCAGTCCCACAATAATGCCAGGACGTTTCAATTTCTCTGCAATTTCTTTGTCAGGTAGTCGACAGGTGGTGATGTGCTGCAGCTTTTGGAAGAGAAGGCAATCAGCGTCATCATAATCAGCAGCAGCTTACCATTGGATTGGAGTGGTACCAACCAAAGCAGTTTGCTGCACAAAAGAATGTTGCTTGGAGTAACCAACCCTAGCTACTTTTCCTAACTACCGAACTAGACGCAACGTCAGTTCACTGCACAACTGCCAACTCTTGTTCGAATATCTTTTTTTTTTTGTGTGTGTGTATCGGTACTCATCAAAACTGTACCTGTGATGTCTATGGTTGCATCAGGTAGAACATATAGGCCCTGTTCGGCAGGCTGTTTTTTGGCTTATAAGCTGGCTGTGGCTGATTTGCTATGAGAGAAAAACACTGTTCCACGGCTGATAAGCCGTGCTGATAAGCTCAGCCGAACAGGGGGATAGTTTTGTTAGTAGTGCAGCATATTGTGTTCTCAACCAACAACAGCACAGCTACATACAAATTATTGTGACATGTATGAAAGAAAAAGGAAGGTACAAAAGTCTGGTGCCATTGCAACCGAAACTCTGAAAGTCTGAACTGTAAAGTCTACTACGTACACGGTACATCCAGCAGAAAAGTATGAAGCCGATAGATATGCTTCAATCACAGTCACAGGTGTCCACCACTCTTGCACGCCTGCCTGCCTGCCTACTCCAGAATACACATATTCCGTATGCGTATCCGGGAAATTAATACGACAAAAACCTTTGCCAACGCGTCCAGCCGCTAACGCTAATCACGAATGAGTTCATGATGGGAACGTTGGCAGTTGGCACCAACAACACGCTGGCTGGATTGGAGGCTCTGAGAACTTTGGCAGCTGTCTGAACCTCTGCAACCCCTGCGTCAGCGTCGACATGCTTCACGGGAAGATGGATCGATCACCTGAAAGAAATGAAAGGGAAGATGAAGGAACTCACGCTGCCTGTCGCCTCCGATTGGCAACAATGGCAAGGACGGTTAGGCCGGGCGGGCGATCCACGGAATTGTGCTTGTGCCTCTCCTTTTCGGGGCACGGCCGAGCTGGCCACACGGATTTTTCCTGCCGACCAATCACCATCCTGTGCAATGCTCCCGGAAGGCAAAAGCCGAGTGAAGCCATGGCCTGATGGCCAGGCCGGACCGGGTGAGTCACCGCTCACGGGTCGGTGGGCCCAGATCGGCAGGCAATCATCAATGCAGATGCAGTGCTAGCAGTCACCAGCTGTGGCCGCCCGCCTCCGCGGACGCAACGGGCAGTCAGAGCAACGGATCGAAGAGCGAGCTTTGCCGGAAGATTAGCGGCTAAGGCTACAGTGGGCACCCACTGTTAGCTCGAAACCAGCTGGATTAGCATTTTCTTTGCCGTGTCAGCCTAGCCCTATCACAATCCCTATATACTAGTGTGGAGGTCGTCCTCTGCCTCCTCTCTGCTCTCGTCTCCACACCGTGCGATAGCTGCGGCCCTGCCCGTGTCTCTCGAAGAAGACAAGTCCAACACTGTTGCTGCGTGACTGCTGAATTTGCTCCACAGCTTCGTCCGACACGCGCGGACCCAGCCAGACAAGAACACGAACGAGAGACCGGAGGGATCATCCATGGAGAACCTTAAGGAGGTAAGAGCTACCGATCTCTCTGCCTCCCTGAATCCTTTCTTGCTTCCTCCCTCTCCCTGGTTTGGTTTCCTCTTCTCGAGGAGCTTGCTCGGCCTCGAATTCCTGCTGCGAGCGATCCGTGTCCGTGCATGTGTTCGGCTCGTCCTTCTCACACCGTGCGTGCGTGCAGCAGCGGGGCCACGACGCGGCGGGCGGCAACAACGCCTGGATGACGGTGCCGGCGTTCGGGGACTGGGACATGAAGAACGGCGCGCTGCCGGACTACTCCATGGACTTCTCCAAGATCCGCGAGATGCGCAAGCAGAACAAGAAGGAGCTCTCCCGCGCCAGCCTCGGCGGCGACGACGACCTCCTCGCCCACGCCCAGGCCCAGGCCCAGAAGCCGCAGCCCAAGCTCGGCCGTCCCCGCCCCGCCGACGACCACCGCCGCCGCCCGCTCCACGCCCGCGACCACTCCCCAACGGTAAACTTCCGTTTCCTGTCCCGTTCCGTTACAGATCACAATTCACAAGACGAACTTAAGGCTTCTTTTCTTTCTTTTTTTTGGGGGGCGCAAATTCGTCATATTACATCTCGATTCGTCTGATATTAATTGAATTTTATAAGCGCGGGGTAATAATTAGTGCTGAGGATTGAACTTGCTAATTGTGAGTGACTGGAGTACTACAAAAGTACAAACTTTAATAAACTAGTCCGGACGAGCCAGATTAGCAAAGCTGACAGTGGAGTAAAAAATTGCAACTGGCAGAAACCAGTTTTTTGGAACGTAGCATTACCGCACATAGTAAAATCACCTCACCACTTCAGTAGCAGCATCCCTGCAGTCTGTAGAAGCTCGATTTCCTACTGCTGTCCTTCTGAAACAGATTCCTGAAAATGGCATAATGGTTCTTCTGGTTCATTCATAATTTAGAAATGGGGCCTTAGTCAATAGCAGCCTCGTGAGATTTCAGGGCCAAGCTCATATTCCAAAGCACGGGTAATTTTTCATGGACGGTGGAACTGACCACGTGGTAGTGCTTGGAACTGGTAATACTAATGGTTAATGTCTTAAACAAATGTTCTCCTACAGGGATGGGACCTTTTGTTCCATAATCCGAGGACAGAATAAGAAGATAATGGAGTCCTAAGGGCTTATTACTGCAGCTCCCTCATAATTCCTCAAATGCATATGCTGTTAATTATAATAAGGTGTAGACACAAGAGCAGTGTGCGTTAAAAATCTGGATCGCCTTCTGAATGCAAGGTTTAGACGAATAATATATTTGAATGGTGCAAAATCCCCTTCCCATTTAGAATGAACTATTATTAGGAGTTCTACTGAAATATGGTTCAACAAGTTAGATGATAGTTTCATCATGAGTCCTTTCTGCTGCCCGAATTGGGATCAGAGTAGGTCCCAACAACTGCAGATCGGTTGTCCAGTAAATGGACGCGTCAAGCCAAGAACCCCACCTATTCCTACTTCATGCATTATATTCTGTCATAACTGATCGGCAAGGACGATTCTTCTCATTTTCTTAATCATATTGTCCATATCTACATGCTTTTAGAAAGCTGCGCAGATGTATTGTTGTGCCATTGTCCATAGGGGAATCTTAAGGAAACTAATGATGGGTTTAGCCAGTTGAGGGGATAAGCAACTCTCAGGTTGTAGCTGTGATAAATAGCAAAATGATTGAAGAAGCAGCAAACCAAGACTTAATTGCCAAAAACCTAGAACATTTTGCAGCAGTTTATTGGCATCTTCATAATGTTTTTCTTACATTGTTGTTTGTGATGATGGAGAATCACAATCCAATTTCCGCCACACTCACGAGTGCATTTACGGTACATCAGATATGGAGTTGTATGATTTAACTGAACCTCAAACAATTGCATGCTAACCTCAATTGTGTGCGCATGTTGTCTACTTCAGTATGCACCAGACATTTTATTGCATATAAGCATAACCTTGATCCATGTATGTGGTTTGTTCCTAATCAGAAATTTGTTGATTCAGGGAGGGAAGAAGTTCCTGAGCTACTTCCAGTGTTGTATCAAGGCCTGAAGAGGAGCTGCTGCAGTGCTGCCTGTGCCTTTGTTTTGTCGCAGCAGAACACTTGTGACTTGCGAGCAATCAGGTCTCGGTTTTGTTAAGTATCCAAAAATGTGTAGTATATTTGTCCTGATGATCACTCGTTGGACCTGTCAGGCTGTCACCTGTATGAAGAACAAACCAATTTATGGGGTAAACAACGGTCTCTTTGTACACATCACCATCCATTTGTTTGTGATTGATAGTACAATGTTACCCTATA
>JAHUYU010001245.1:0-13420 GCA_030439765.1 Tripidium arundinaceum | reverse complement strand
CTCGGTCGTAAGCACTTCGCCGCATGGAGCGGTAACACTTCAAAATGACGAAGGTACATTATTCAAGGTAAATGGTCATCGTCTTAAGATTTTCCTAGAACCTAATAAACCTACCGAGGACTTAGATGAAATTAATTTCATAATTCTACCATAGATTTTTGCCTCAGTCCTCCTTTTTACGGTACGCTGCACAAAAATACGTTTTTTCTCGAACTAATGCACCTAGGAACCTTAGCGGCAAAGGAGACCCCGAATGGCCACAGTAGGGGGCTGGCCGGCCCACTGTCAGGCCGGCTGGCCTACATGTCAGGCCATCCACCTCCAACTGCCTTACTCGCGAATACAAGATCCTATCCTCCAGATTTTCACAGTTTGTCAGCTCATTTGTTTCCTTCTCAACGCAGATACCTTTATAGAAAGATTTCAAGCCATGCTACCTCTCTTCCCCCTATAAAAGGGGCCCCTGCTAGCATTCTAAGCCAACCCAAAGCCACTCATCTCCTCCAAAGCTGCATAGAAGCCCTCATCTTCTCAAGCCTCCAATTGCCGAGAAAAGGATCATCCTTTTGGGCTTGATCTAAATAAAAATTTTGTATGTGAGGAAGCATTAGCATTGAGCGTATTGCCACCCAAAGAGCTAGCCCCTGCGCCCTCCAAGCTCCCTTATGATCACGCCTACTTTGCTCAAGCTATTTCTCGTCCGACGATTGCTCCACCACCTGTTCGTCCACTTTTGGAGAAGCCAAGACCATGAAAGCGCTTGTTCGGACAGTTGGATCCGGAGCCTATCAAGGTGCCCAAGCAGCTCAACATCCTTCCCACTAGGATTGGTGAAACACTGACAGAAGTGCTAACCACCAAGGATGGAGACACCATCTTCGCCAAGTACTGTTCAGTCAAGCCAAGGGTAACCATTGACGGAGTCCGAGCTGAGTCAGGACAAGTCAAGGTTGTACCTCCCAAGCCTCCGGTGGAGAAGAAGAAAAGATCACCACCACCACCCAAGGAAACAGAAGAAAAGCACCAAAGGGTCACCATGGGAGTGTTGCATAGGAGATTGAATGAGCTTGCCAAGTTCACTCAAACCTTACAGCATAGGATTAATACTGAGCATACCCACCGCCTAATTCTAGAAGACAGTCTGATGACCTTTTGCCGTTATGTTGCCACCGAGCTTAAAAAGCGAGAGTGAAAATTAGAATATTAGTTGATAGGGCACGTCTAGATCGTTGGTTTTCGATTAGATCGTTTTAGTTAAAGAAGTGAGTTAATTTACTTTTCGTCTCAAGTTTGAAAGTGTAATAAAGTGCCTTATATGATATCAATGAATTTTGCTTCTATTATTTCTCTCTGTTTTTGGATATGTGTTTGTCTCTACATTTTGTGCATAAGGGAAAACAGGAAACAAGTGTGAGGGAAGGGCACCGTGACGACAAACGAGATCTGATCGCAAAAATCACGCAAAACAGTCACAAACGAAGCAACAACCACCTGTAACAAAGCAGGAGTCAAACGACCCTGAGGGTGGGCTGCCCGGCCTCCTCCTTAGGCTGGCCGACCTGTTCCTATGGCCATTTGCCTCATGCTTCGTCCTCAGTCAGGTTTGCGTCCCATACGCTCTATTTTTAATAGCCTGACTTATTGTTTCAAAATAAATTGAAAACTCTTTGATAAAACAACTTTAAAACATGAGGAAAGATTATTCAGTCATGACTTGAAGGATAGATTCACATAACACTTTTCCTGGAAGTCTTGCTACTGTCGGGAACTTATTAAATAGGGACCCTGTGTCACTTAAGTTGTTGTGGAATGAGATATAGTAGAACAATGAGAACCTAATTCTTTGTGTCTTGTTATTGGAGAATTCTATTTCAAAACTTTAAATATATATATATATGTAATAGCTATATCTCTCGGCGGAGGGTGCGCGCGAGTGCACCCGCCGGGTGTAGCCCCCGAGCCTTTGGAGGAGTGGGGATACTCCTTCAAAGGCTTTTTCGTCGTTGTAGATCTGCGACCACGCCGTTGGTCTCTTTTTGCGAATGCAAGCCCCCGAGCCCCCGCGCATGTGGCGAGGACCCGGTCGAGGGGTCGTTCCGTCTTGAGTTCGTTCTCCCTCAAGCATTTTTTCGGAAAAACAGAGGGGTTGAGCCGTGCCACGCTTTCCTCGTTGGACGAGCCATGGTGCTCGGTGAGTTGCTAGCGGGTCGGTTCGAGTGGAGCCCCGGCATCCCGTTCGTGGGGTTCCGGCTAGGACCAGCTGGTGATCGACTCTAGGTTCCTCATGGTTGGTCCATATAGTTCTCGGGTCCGTTCGACCAGTCCCGAGGGCTCGTGTGACAGAACCGCCCAATTTATACAAGCTCAAGTACGACTGTCCCCGTTTAACACGTTGACACGCACATTCTTGCTCTCATATAAACCCGGTAGTCCGCCGAGTGCCCCGAAAGACCTCGGTAAATCAACTTCGCAACCAAGATCGCACGATTAAGTAAATACTCATCACATACACGGAGTTTTGCAGCGAAAAATAATATTACAAAAGAGTTCACAAATAAATAGTACAGTACAGAGTTCAAAACTGATTTGAGGAACAACATAGCTTGAAAAGATACAATAACATAAGTTGAAATACATTGCTAGCTTTAAGTGACATCCTCCAACAAAGCATGTAGATGAGAACAATATGGAGTCGCCGAGCCCACCGGCACTTAGCCACCATCATCAACAGCTGAGAATTTCACCTGCAACATGGTGGGATAAACCCTGAGTACTCGAATGTACTCAGCTAGACTTACCCGACAGGAGAGAAATAAAAAGACTCTCAAGGATATGCAAGGCTTATTTGGTGGAGTTGGTTGGATAGCATACTTTGCAAAAAGAGCATTACTATCATGAGTCCTTACTTTCAATCTTTTAGTCAAGTTTTAGCATCAAGTTTAGTGAAGCTTATCATAGCTAGATTTGCACCTATTCTATATCAATCACTTGATTAATAAGCATCACATTAGTAACCATATCCGGTTTATCATCGTAATCATCATAACCATCATATTCCATCAATTATTACTACGATGCTGAAGCTAGTCAAGTTTCTCACTATCCGGGAGAGACGGCGATTCGAATCGATTCTAACCAGATCTGGGGTTTTATTCCTAACACAAACCCAGACATGCCTGCGCGAAGGTAGCCTTAGGTCACCTTTGGTACAACTCAGGAACCAACTTCGCGGGTCCGATCAGCGCCGCAACACAGGTCTTACCACGGTAGACAGGGAATTCAAGTCATGCCTGCCCACGTCACGCCAGACAGCTAGGTCATGCTTGAACTATAGTCTATGCTCCGACTTCCTGATTGCGCACTCATATAGAACGGGTCCCGGCCTGAGTTGAGCTACTCGGCTTCGCGGTCGGAACGACTTATCCGGCCAGCTAAGTGAGAGGCATGCGTTCAATCTCGACAGAAGTTCCAACAACGGTACGGTCCTTAATCGACACAGACGGAATCACTATAAGTCCAACACCACCAACATATAAGATTCCGCCCGGTCTCCATTTATATAACATCACATGGTTCTTTTCCACGATAGCAAATATAGCCAACCGTGACCAGTTATCCACCCATGTCTTGCAACAATAATTTTCAAGAGAGACGTTAACAAGAACTTGGAGCATTTATTTGGTGGAATCCTAACAAGCTTATTTTTGTGCCTACCCTCAGTGTAGGAGTAGAACATTTATGAATGGAAAGCATATTTTTGCGTACTCGCAGTGTAAGAGCAGCACATGTAGGTGGTGTGTACGTGATCTTGATCTTGAGAGCATGATAAGTCTATCAACAGATCAACAAGGTTTGACAAAACTCAACACAAAGCAAGCAGCTTATGTGGAAAGTTTATATCATTGAAGATCATATATGGCACTGGTAAGAAATTACTTTACCACAAAGGAGAGATATAGCTATTACATATATATATATATTTAAAGTTTTGAAATAGAATTCTCCAATAACAAGACACAAAGAATTAGGTTCTCATTGTTCTACTATATCTCATTCCACAACAACTTAAGTGACACAGGGTCCCTATTTAATAAGTTCCCGACAGTAGCAAGACTTCCAGGAAAAGTGTTATGTGAATCTATCCTTCAAGTCATGACTGAATAATCTTTCCTCATGTTTTAAAGTTGTTTTATCAAAGAGTTTTCAATTTATTTTGAAACAATAAGTCAGGCTATTAAAAATAGAGCGTATGGGACGCAAACCTGACTGAGGACGAAGCATGAGGCAAATGGCCATAGGAACAGGTCGGCCAGCCTAAGGAGGAGGCCGGGCAGCCCACCCTCAGGGTCGTTTGACTCCTGCTTTGTTACAGGTGGTTGTTGCTTCGTTTGTGACTGTTTTGCGTGATTTTTGCGATCAGATCTCGTTTGTCGTCACGGTGCCCTTCCCTCACACTTGTTTCCTGTTTTCCCTTATGCACAAAATGTAGAGACAAACACATATCCAAAAACAGAGAGAAATAATAGAAGCAAAATTCATTGATATCATATAAGGCACTTTATTACACTTTCAAACTTGAGACGAAAAGTAAATTAACTCACTTCTTTAACTAAAACGATCTAATCGAAAACCAACGATCTAGACGTGCCCTATCAACTAATATTCTAATTTTCACTCTCGCTTTTTAAGCTCGGTGGCAACATAACGGCAAAAGGTCATCAGACTGTCTTCTAGAATTAGGCGGTGGGTATGCTCAGTATTAATCCTATGCTGTAAGGTTTGAGTGAACTTGGCAAGCTCATTCAATCTCCTATGCAACACTCCCATGGTGACCCTTTGGTGCTTTTCTTCTGTTTCCTTGGGTGGTGGTGGTGATCTTTTCTTCTTCTCCACCGGAGGCTTGGGAGGTACAACCTTGACTTGTCCTGACTCAGCTCGGACTCCGTCAATGGTTACCCTTGGCTTGACTGAACAGTACTTGGCGAAGATGGTGTCTCCATCCTTGGTGGTTAGCACTTCTGTCAGTGTTTCACCAATCCTAGTGGGAAGGATGTTGAGCTGCTTGGGCACCTTGATAGGCTCCGGATCCAACTGTCCGAACAAGCGCTTTCATGGTCTTGGCTTCTCCAAAAGTGGACGAACAGGTGGTGGAGCAATCGTCGGACGAGAAATAGCTTGAGCAAAGTAGGCGTGATCATAAGGGAGCTTGGAGGGCGCAGGGGCTAGCTCTTTGGGTGGCAATACGCTCAATGCTAATGCTTCCTCACATACAAAATTTTTATTTAGATCAAGCCCAAAAAGGATGATCCTTTTCTCGGCAATTGGAGGCTTGAGAAGATGAGGGCTTCTATGCAGCTTTGGAGGAGATGAGTGGCTTTGGGTTGGCTTAGAATGCTAGCAGGGGCCCCTTTTATAGGGGGAAGAGAGGTAGCATGGCTTGAAATCTTTCTATAAAGGTATCTGCGTTGAGAAGGAAACAAATGAGCTGACAAACTGTGAAAATCTGGAGGATAGGATCTTGTATTCGCGAGTAAGGCAGTTGGAGGTGGATGGCCTGACATGTAGGCCAGCCGGCCTGACAGTGGGCCGGCCAGCCCCCTACTGTGGCCATTCGGGGTCTCCTTTGCCGCTAAGGTTCCTAGGTGCATTAGTTCGAGAAAAAACGTATTTTTGTGCAGCGTACCGTAAAAAGGAGGACTGAGGCAAAAATCTATGGTAGAATTATGAAATTAATTTCATCTAAGTCCTCGGTAGGTTTATTAGGTTCTAGGAAAATCTTAAGACGATGACCATTTACCTTGAATAATGTACCTTCGTCATTTTGAAGTGTTACCGCTCCATGCGGCGAAGTGCTTACGACCGTGAATGTTCCTTTCCATTTACTCCAGAGTTTTCCATGCCTGAATAATTTCACTCTGGATTTAAAAAGTAATACCTTCTCACCCGGGGTGAACTCCTTCTTCGTTAGTCTCTTATCATGCCATCTCTTTGTTCTCTCCTTGTATATCTTGGCATTATGATACGCTTTTCACACCATTCATCAAGCTCAGAGGTTGCATCTTTCTCTTTGTTCCTGCAGCTTCGAAGTCCATGTTCCATCGTTTGATGGCCCAGTGAGCCTTGAATTCTAGCTCAATGGGTAGATGACATGTCTTCCCGTAGACAAGTTGATATGGTGACATCCCAAGAGGCATTTTATAGGCTGTTCTGTAAGCCCATAATGCTTTGGGTAATTTATCCTTCCATGCAGTCCCCATCTCGTTGACCGTCTTTTGCAGAATGTTCTTGATCTGTTTGTTTGATGTTTCTGCTTGGCCACTTGTTTGAGGGTGACATAGAGTTGCGATGTTGTGACGGATCCCATGTCTTGATAAGTACTTGGGAAAGTTTTTGTCAGTGAAATGAGTGCCTCCGCCACTAATCACCATTCTTGGAACACCAAAGCGTTGAAATATTGTTTTTTCAAACATCCTCTTGGAGGTCTTTGCATCGGCAGCTCGACATGGCATAGCTTCAACCCATTTAGAAACATAGTCAACTGCCACCAAGATGTATTCACAATTCTTTGATTTTGGAAATGGCCCTATATAATTGTCGGTCTTTCAGACCGCCGACTGGTAGATTTGTCGAGATTGCGCGTCAGGGCTCGGATGGTGTGCTAAGAGGACACGAGGATGTATATTAGTTCGGGCGGAATATCCCTACACCCAGTGGTGAGCTGCTCGTGTTACTTGCACGATGTTTGCAGTAGGGGTTACAAACGGGCGAGAGAGGGATGGAGTCCCAAATCTCTGTGGGTGATGAAGTGGAGTTGAAGTGCCTTTCTGTCGATTCTCTGTTCGGTTGAGCCTTTCAGTTGATCCGATTCCCTCTGATAGGGCATCCTACCTCCCCTTTTATAGTACAAGGGGAGGTGCCCCACTACGAGAGAGAGAGACTAATCAAAGGAGAAGGAGAGGACAGGCTACCGGAGTCGCACCGCGCTCCCGCCGACCCTGTAGATCCTTCAGATGGTGTCGTGTCATGGTCTGGTTGACTGCCGTTGCCATGCACGAGGGTCGTGCGCCGGTCGTTACGTCCCATCCCACGCGTATGGGAGGTATGGTCGCCGGTACTTACTGACAAGGGTCGTACGGGGATTCGGAAGCACAGTGCCGCCCTGTTGGCGCTTGATGGAGACCATAGGGGAGTTGGTCACACAGTGTTGACCTGTCCACGTCGTGGGTGATGTGAGACTCCCCGGTATGGCTCGCGATAGGTATGAGTTTTTTTGAGACATGCTCTCCCTTTTCCTGGTCACCAGAATCGTACGCCCGGAGTGGCCAATGTGACGCGGGCCCCTCTGCGGGTCTCTCCTTTCGTACGAAGATGGCTCTGACCCATAGGGGTTGGGCGAGGTGGAGCTTGCGCCCTTGGGGCTGGGGTGAGGTGGAGAACGGCCCCCAAGGGTCGAGTGAGGCGGAGAACGGCCCTCAAGGGTCAGGCGAGATGGGGCTCGAAGCCTTGGGGTCAGGCGAGATGGGGCTCGTACCCTTGGGGTCGGGCGAGGCAGGGCTGGCACCCTTGGGGTCGGGCGAGGCAAAAATTCTGTCATTGGGTCGGACAAGACCGCATCATCACCCTTGACTGCCGATCGTCCTGGCTTTCTGACTCCTCGGGGGGCATCGTGGCATTGGCACAGGAGGCGGGCGAGTAGTCTTGTCCGCGCAGGTGGTCCGAAGGGTGCCGCTCTACGTCAAGGCCCAGCGGTCCGAGGGGTAGCGCCCTTTATGGTCTGGGAGGCGTGCGCGGCGTGCTCCTGTCCCATCGGGGTGGGTGCATTCGATGCACCCAACTACTCCTCTGTCCTGTTCGAGCGGCCAGGTCTGGTGGAGATTGGGTTGGCTGGGAGTCGCCTAGCCCAGTGTAAAGGCGGTCGAGGTGGGCCTCTGGTGCTTGGGCCAAGGCTTGCTGGGCCGTCAAGGTCGCCGCACAAGCCTCACCCTGAGGCACCCGGGCTATATGCCCCCGACAGTAGCCCCCGAGCGTCTTCAGGATATTTGGGAGTAATCGTGGAGATGCTTACCCTCTGCAAGCGGCGTGCGTGCAGTTGCGTTGCGGTGGTCCAGGGCCGATGCCTGTCGGCCGTCAGACACCTACGGCATCCCTGGCTTGCTCTTCGCTGCCGTCTTGCTCAGTCGGGTTGATGGTGTGTGGGTGGAAGCCCGAGATTCAGATTGAGCCGAGTGGTCTTGTCGAGCCTGCCCGACGCTGAGCTAGCGTCAATGGCGTGTGGGGGGAAGCCCGAGACTCAGGCTGAGCTGAGGCGGTCTCGTCGAGCTTTCCCAACGCTGGGCTGGCCCCGTGTTGGGAGGATTACGAAGTCCTGACTCCTCGCGGACCAGGGCACTGGCAATGGTTATCCGGTCCCTTGCTACGAGGCACGAGGTTCACGCGACGTACAGTCGCGTGAGGGGCCTATAAATAGGGGGTTTCGTTAACCCGTCCAAGCCACTCAAGACCAGCCCTTCGAGTCCTAGTCCAGGCTTAGCTTTTTGAAGGTTAGAGTTAGCCTGAGGAGGGTGCCTCTCGGAGGGCAGTAGAGTATGCGGCCTCCTAGGGGCCGATTACGCCGACCGAACGTCGGCATCACTTCTCCCAGTAACCGGTGCTAGAAGGAGGCTTGCGAGCAGTCGGGCACCAAGTGGTGTGGTCGTTGAGTCCACAGCCACGTTGCTTCACCGCTTCCCGAACTCTAATGGTTCGGGTGTCCGAAGTGGACGTTGGCTGGGACAGCTCCGACTCCATCCTGAAATCGATCGATAGTTTGACGGCGTGTCGCGGTCTCCTTGCGTGGTCGTGCGGCGACTGCCGAAAGCTGCGCAAGTCATGGAAGGAGTTCTATGCCGCGCCATCCCCTTGTGTCGTCCTCATCGTAGAGGACATGATGGCGGTGCGCTTGCACCCTGGGGGGCTGAGAAGCCTCTTCCATCGTCGGAGGAACAACGGCGGTGCTTGCCGGAGCCGGCAGATTCTGCCCTTCTTATTCCCCTTGCATACCGTGGCTGGGGGGGTCGTGATGCTACAAGAAGGCTTGCGAGGTAGTATTTCCTCCTCGTTCTCTTCACTTGTAGCAGGCACCTCTGCGGGTTGTCGTGACACCTCTAGTGTGTTGGTGTCAAGTTTTTTGCATCTTGTGAGCGGCCACAGCCGTACCTGCTTTGTAAACGTTTGCCTAGAATAAAGCGGAGTGTTTCGATCTCTATGCGGTCGGGGTCAGCCCCCAAGCCCTTTGTTTTCGTCGGGTTTCTCTCGGCGGAGGGTGCGCGCGAGTGCACCCGCCGGGGTGTAGCCCCCGAGCCTTTGGAGGAGTGGGGATACTCCTTCAAAGGCTTTTTCGTCGTTGTAGATCTGCGACCACGCCGTTGGTCTCTTTTTGCGAATGCAAGCCCCCCGAGCCCCCGCGCATGTGGCGAGGACCCGGTCGAGGGGTCGTTCCGTCTTGAGTTCGTTCTCCCTCAAGCATTTTTTCGGAAAAACAGAGGGGTTGAGCCGTGCCACGCTTTCCTCGTTGGACGAGCCATGGTGCTCGGTGAGTTGCTAGCGGGTCGGTTCGAGTGGAGCCCCGGCATCCCGTTCGTGGGGTTCCGGCTAGGACCAGCTGGTGATCGACTCTAGGTTCCTCATGGTTGGTCCATATAGTTCTCGGGTCCGTTCGACCAGTCCCGAGGGCTCGTGTGACAGAACCGCCCAATTTATACAAGCTCAAGTACGACTGTCCCCGTTTAACACGTTGACACGCACATTCTTGCTCTCATATAAACCCGGTAGTCCGCCGAGTGCCCCGAAAGACCTCGGTAAATCAACTTCGCAACCAAGATCGCACGATTAAGTAAATACTCATCACATACACGGAGTTTTGCAGCGAAAAATAATATTACAAAAGAGTTCACAAATAAATAGTACAGTACAGAGTTCAAAACTGATTTGAGGAACAACATAGCTTGAAAAGATACAATAACATAAGTTGAAATACATTGCTAGCTTTAAGTGACATCCTCCAACAAAGCATGTAGATGAGAACAATATGGAGTCGCCGAGCCCACCGGCACTTAGCCACCATCATCAACAGCTGAGAATTTCACCTGCAACATGGTGGGATAAACCCTGAGTACTCGAATGTACTCAGCTAGACTTACCCGACAGGAGAGAAATAAAAAGACTCTCAAGGATATGCAAGGCTTATTTGGTGGAGTTGGTTGGATAGCATACTTTGCAAAAAGAGCATTACTATCATGAGTCCTTACTTTCAATCTTTTAGTCAAGTTTTAGCATCAAGTTTAGTGAAGCTTATCATAGCTAGATTTGCACCTATTCTATATCAATCACTTGATTAATAAGCATCACATTAGTAACCATATCCGGTTTATCATCGTAATCATCATAACCATCATATTCCATCAATTATTACTACGATGCTGAAGCTAGTCAAGTTTCTCACTATCCGGGAGAGACGGCGATTCGAATCGATTCTAACCAGATCTGGGGTTTTATTCCTAACACAAACCCAGACATGCCTGCGCGAAGGTAGCCTTAGGTCACCTTTGGTACAACTCAGGAACCAACTTCGCGGGTCCGATCAGCGCCGCAACACAGGTCTACCACGGTAGACAGGGAATTCAAGTCATGCCTGCCCACGTCACGCCAGACAGCTAGGTCATGCTTGAACTATAGTCTATGCTCCGACTTCCTGATTGCGCACTCATATAGAACGGGTCCCGGCCTGAGTTGAGCTACTCGGCTTCGCGGTCGGAACGACTTATCCGGCCAGCTAAGTGAGAGGCATGCGTTCAATCTCGACAGAAGTTCCAACAACGGTACGGTCCTTAATCGACACAGACGGAATCACTATAAGTCCAACACCACCAACATATAAGATTCCGCCCGTCTCCATTTATATAACATCACATGGTTCTTTTCCACGATAGCAAATATAGCCAACCGTGACCAGTTATCCACCTATATCTCGCAGGTGACAGGAAATCACCCGACTTCTACCGGTCTAAGCATGGCTAAGCATAGAACGTCTTACTTATACTAGTAAGGGTGCAGGTAATGATATATATAGTGGACAAGGTAGGAAAATATGCACCAACGATTTCATCCAACTCCTATCAACCTAATGCATCATTCAAAAGTTATACTCATGTGCATTTATAAAAAGAATGGGTAGGAGACTTAGAATGCTCCGGGGCTTGCCTGGAATCCAACACTAGGTCAGTTCAGTTAGCTTGCACTGCCATGATGACATCTCCACTCTATGCATGCACTCCAGTGTCCTTCCATCTTCGGGATAGATCCACCAAGCACCATCTTCGGGTTCAGCTCCAACATCACGTCCTTCGCGTGGTTCATCTAGCGTACCTAGATGGGATGCAAGATGCAAGTGTATGAATACATGGAAGTGCAATGGACAATGCATCACATACAGTAAGCAAGACAAGCACCATATTACACTACACATGCATAGACACTTCATGTTGCTTAAATAAACATCACACAACCTAATATAATAGATAGCAAGCATATTAGACATGGCACACAGGTTTCACAAGATCTCAGGTGTATTAACTTACTACCCTATAAGTCACACTTAACAATATACATGCAACAACTATAATTGGAACCTGTAAATTTCTAGACATGCAAACATCAGCTACAAGATTTAGCTATAACTGGAGTTACACAAATCCAAATGACTTGCAAGAAGACATTCTGGAAATCTTAGGAAATTATCTACATTTCATATAATATCATCACAGCATGATTCACAAGTTAAATAAATCAAAATTACAAAGTTCCAGAATCTGTTCCTGACAAACAGAGAGCAGTAATCTCTGATCTCCAACTTGAAACATGCATAACTCATAAACTACTTGGCCAAATGCCACCAAATTTTAACAGCAGCTATATACATGAGTTATCTACAACTTTTGTATAAACAAGTTTTACAACAAATCACTTTATCATGAAGAATTTTGCTAAGTTCCCAGATCTATCTAGAAACCCCATTTGCAAGAAATAATTATTAACTTATGTTGCAAACATATAATTGGACCAAACCAACTTTACCAACAAGTCACACATGACTAATGAACACCAGAAAACATAGTGTCCATTACTAAATAAATTCTTTTAATACATTTCTTAATTTATTTAGATAATTAGGTGGAATTATGAACACATAACAAAAGTGCACAATAATTTCTACCAAAATTACAGTGGCCTACATATGCTCCCAATAGTCTACTGTAAAATTTTCATGTCATTTGATTAAGCATAACAACCTCTATGAAAAAGACAAATTGTTATTGCTAGAAAGCATGTAAGAGCAAGAAAATTCTAAAACTCCACATTTTCTACAAATGCATGGCCACATTATATTTTATTATGGTAGCACAACATCATGAAAAGGTAGTGGAACCACATTTTCCATTTTTCCATTTTTATTTTATTTATAAATCATTTCAAACCATTTATCAAGCATCAAGCAAGTTAAATTGATAACTCAAGCATACTGCATCCAATGAATCTCAAATTTTAACCACAGCACACTTATAGCATCACTAGTCTACCACAAAATGTCTCTGTAATTGGAGAACTATAACTTGCTTGATGCTTGATAAATGGTTTGAAATGATTTATAAATAAAATAAAAATGGAAAAATGGAAAATGTGGTTCCACTACCTTTTCATGATGTTGTGCTACCATAATAAAATATAATGTGGCCATGCATTTGTAGAAAATGTGGAGTTTTAGAATTTTCTTGCTCTTACATGCTTTCTAGCAATAACAATTTGTCTTTTTCATAGAGGTTGTTATGCTTAATCAAATGACATGAAAATTTTACAGTAGACTATTGGGAGCATATGTAGGCCACTGTAATTTTGGTAGAAATTATTGTGCACTTTTGTTATGTGTTCATAATTCCACCTAATTATCTAAATAAATTAAGAAATGTATTAAAAGAATTTATTTAGTAATGGACACTATGTTTTCTGGTGTTCATTAGTCATGTGTGACTTGTTGGTAAAGTTGGTTTGGTCCAATTATATGTTTGCAACATAAGTTAATAATTATTTCTTGCAAATGGGGTTTCTAGATAGATCTGGGAACTTAGGCAAAATTCTTCATGATAAGTGATTTGTTGTAAAACTTGTTTATACAAAAGTTGTAGATAACTCATGTATATAGGCTGCTGTTAAAATTTGGTGGCATTTGGCCAAGTAGTTTATGAGTTATGCATGTTTCAAGTTGGAGATCAGAGATTACCTGCTCTCTGTTTGTCAGGAACAGATTCTGGAACTTTGTAATTTTGATTTATTTAACTTGTGAATCATGCTGTGATGATATTATATGAAATGTAGATAATTTCTAAGA
>JAHUYU010002350.1:0-11926 GCA_030439765.1 Tripidium arundinaceum | reverse complement strand
AGTGGAGGAACCGTCGTTCCGCATGGCACAGTCAATATACTGGGCATGCACATAACGGCATAGGCCAACAATAATCACCGAAGCTGTTGTTGCTTAAGATCTTTGGACTTGGCATGTGTTTCTTTGGTTTGCCAGGGTCGCACAATGGTATCAATGTTCTTTATTGTTCATGTTTATTTGCAAAGCTAGCGGGAGGACATGTCCACAAAGTTAATTTTACCATTAATGATAATAATTATACAACGGGGTATTACCTTGTAGATGGCATGTATCCTCAATGGGCGATGTTTGTGAAGACCATATCATCTTCCCAAGTCAATAAGAAAAAGAAATATTTTGACAAGGCATAAGAAGCAGCTAGAAGGATGTGGAACGAGCCTTTGGAGTTCTCCAATTTAGCCTGTCTCTAGGATAAGAGAAAATTCCTTATTTAGCATCAGAAATAAAGTGGTTCCTTATTTGGCATTCAAAGATAAAATTTTCCTAATATAACATCGGCTTTATTTTTGGTACTCAAAATAGCACTATATTAAGACACCCTTGACCAAAGTGCCTCTGCTTTGGCAACCACATGCTAACCTACTTTGGCACGCCAACATACATGCGCAATGGGCCATGGGGGAGAGGAGTGCCCTCTGCCACTAAGGGGGTGTTTGGATCCCACGGCTAAAATTTAGCCCGGGTCACATCGAATGTTTGATGTCAATTAAGAGGACTAAACATGAACTAATTATAAAACTAATTCCATAAGCCGTGGCTAATTCGTGAGACGAATCTAATGAGACTAACATGGCTCCACTGCGCTAGTGAAGCCATTTTTTTTTTGCTTCAACTCCATGAACGGCTCTATCGGTAGAGCTAGAACCATTTTGATAAACTGTTTGACAAAACAACTCCACAAGTAGAGCTCCTTAAAACATGCAGGGCCCACCAGAACGAGGTGAAGCCGAGTAAAGCCATTATTTTTGACTCCACCCTTCACATTTTCTTTGTGAGAGCACGATTTAAGGAGCTCCTTAGGTGGAGCCGTTCGGTTTTACTCCGTTTAGGTCCAAACGGCTTAAGGAGCTAGTGGAGAAGCCGTGCCAAATGGGGCTTAGCATTACATGTGCTAATCATAGATTAATTAGGCTCATTAGATTTGTCTCGCGAATTAGTCACGGCTTATGCAATTAGTTTTATAATTAGCTTAGGTTTAGTCTTTCTAATTACCATCTAAATATTTGATATGACCTGGGCTAAATTTTAGCTGTGGGGATCAAACACCCCAAAGACACATGAATGTCAGCAATGTAAAACGGAAATGTAATAGTTTTTTTTTTCACCGGACAAACCTCATGTGGTTGCCAAAGCAGAGGCACTTTGGTCAAGGGTGTCTTAATATAGTGCTATTTTGAGTACCAAAAATAAAGCCGATGTTATATTAGGAAAATTTTATCTTTGAATGCCAAATAAGGAACCACTTTATTTCTGATGCTAAATAAGGAATTTTCTCTTATCCTAGAGACAGGCTAAATTGGAGAACTCCAAAGGCTCGTTCCACATCCTTCTAGCTGCTTCTTATGCCTTGTCAAAATATTTCTTTTTCTTATTGACTTGGGAAGATGATATGGTCTTCACAAACATCGCCCATTGAGGATACATGCCATCTACAAGGTAATACCCCGTTGTATAATTATTATCATTAATGGTAAAATTAACTTTGTGGACATGTCCTCCCGCTAGCTTTGCAAATAAACATGAACAATAAAGAACATTGATACCATTGTGCGACCCTGGCAAACCAAAGAAACACATGCCAAGTCCAAAGATCTTAAGCAACAACAGCTTCGGTGATTATTGTTGGCCTATGCCGTTATGTGCATGCCCAGTATATTGACTGTGCCATGCGGAACGACGGTTCCTCCACTTCCAATGCATGCAATCCAAAGTGCCAAACATGCGGGGAAAGCCTGTCCGCTCCCCAATTGCATGTAATTATCAATGTCGTTCTCATTTGGAGATCTAAAATACTCCTCTCCAAACACTTCAACAAACTTTCTTTGGCAAACCTTTTAAGACTCTCTATGACAGTACTTTCACGGTTTCACCAATACAAATGTACTGATCATAAAATCAGCTGGTACTTCATGACTAATCGTCATGAATGGTACTCCATGACTAACCATCATGAATGCTACAGTAATCTTTTGCAAACATGATAACCCAAGCTGCCCACATATATCTCTTTTTTGCACAAAGTATGAGAAGAAATAGAGAACAACCATGCTATACCTGAGGGACAAATTAAAAAAATAAGAAAATGTGGATGTAGGCTGGATTTTCAGAAAACCTCCGACGATCACTTTCTCTGTCCCAATGAATGTAAAGACGTCAAGGTACAGATCCACCCATTGTGAAACATGGAGAGGTTGATATTGAGTGTGTTCTTAGTGTAATACAGTAAGTGCTAGCTTCATATGATCGACGTTGTCGGCGTTTCGGACCGCCAGCTAGTAGATTTATCGGGATTGCGCGTCAGGGCTCAGATGGTGTACTAAGAGGACATGAGGGTGTATATTGGTTCGGGCGGAATGTCCCTACGTCCAGTGAAAAGTTGCTCGTGTTACTTGCACGATGTTTGCAGTAGGGGTTACAAACGGGCGAGAGAGGGATCAGGTCCCTGGTCTCTGTGTATGAAGTGGAGCTGAAGTACCTTTCTGCGGGGTCCCCCAGTCGATTCGATCTGTCCTTCGATAGGACGTCGTGCCTCCCCTTTTATAGCTCAAAGGGAGGAGGCCCATTACGAGAGAGAGAGAGAGAGAGAGAGAGAGAGACTAGACAGAGGAGAAGAATGAGAGGGCAGGCTTCCCTGGTCGCACTGCGCTCCTGCCAGCCTTGTAGACCCTTCCAGATGGCGCCGTGTCATGGTCTGGCTGGCCATCGTTGCCACGCAAGGGTTGTGCGCTGGTCGCTACGTCCCATTCGCACGCGCGGGAGGTATGGTCGTCGGTACTTACTGACAAGGGTCGTACGGGGAGTCAGAAGCACAGTGCCGCCCTGTCCACGTCGTGGGTGATGTGAGACTCCCTGGTACGACTCGTGATAAGACGTGCTCCCCCTTTCCCGGTTGCCAGAGTCATACACCCGAAGTGGCCGGAGTGACGCCGACCCCTCCACGCGTCTCTCCTTTCATATGGAGACGGCCCCGACCCACAGGGGTCGGGCGAGGCGGAGAACGGCCCCCAAGAGTCGGGCGAGACGGGGCTCGTACCCTTAGGGTCGGGCGAGACGGAGGGTGGCCCCCCAAGGGTCGGGCGAGGTGTAAATCCCGTTATTGGGTCGGACAAGACCGCATCATTGTCCTTGACCGCCGAGCGTCCTAGCTTTCTGATCCCTTGAAGGGGCGTCATGGTGTCGGCACAGGAGGCGGGCGGGTAGTGTTGTCCGTGCAGGCGGTCCGTAGGATGCTGCCTCAAGCCCAGACCCAGCGGTCTGAGGGGTGGTGCCCTTTATGGTCCGGGAGACGTGCACGGACACGCTCCTGTCCCATCAGGGCAGGTGCATTTGATGCACCCAACTACCCTCCTGTCCTGTTCGAGCGGTCAGGTCTGGCGGGGATAGAGTTGGATGGGAGTCGCCTGGCCCAGCGCAGAGGCGACCGAGGTGGGCCTCTGGTGCCCGGGCCAAGGCTTGCAGGGCCGTCGAGGCCACTGCGAAAGCCTTGCTCTAAAGCACCCGGGGTATATGCCCCCGACAGTAGCCCCCGAGCGTCTTTAGGATACTTGGGAGTAATCGTGGAGACGCTTACCGTCTGCAAGTGGCAGGCGTGCGGTCGTGTTGCGATGGTCCGGGGTCGATGCTTGTCGGCCGTCAAACGCCATCGGCTGCCTTGGCTTGCTCTTCGCTGTTGTCTTGCTTAGTCGGGTTGATGGCGTCACTACTACAAAAAATCTTTTGCGAGGCGTTTGAGAATGGGCCTCGGAGGCGGGCAGGCAATCCAACTGCCTCGGTTAATGCCTGGATTAACTGAGGCAGTCGTTTTTTATTAACCGAGGCGGTCACGGTCAACCGCCTCGCAAAATCGATTTACCGAGGCGGTCGTTTTATTTACGGAGGCGTTTGGAAAATGCCTGCCTCGGTAAAAGGATTTACGGAGGCGGTTGAATATTGCCCGCCTGGCAAAATCATGGAGGAGCCCATTTGCCTGTTGAAAAAGCCCATATGAGCCCAATACTGATTAGAAGTATATAAGCTGAGGTGAAACCCTAACTCTCCCAGCCGCTCCCTCTCACTCCATCTCCCGCACGGCGCTGTGCGTGCACTCTCCCTCTCCCTCCGTGTTTCCCGAGAGCGGCGCCCCTCTCCCCTCCGATCTCCCTCTCCACCACAGAGCTCCTTCCTCCCTCTCACATCGATCTCCCTCTTCCCGAGAGCGGCGGCGAGGCATGGCGGCCGGATCTCGGATCCGCCTCCCTCTCTTCGCGCGTGGGAGCGGTGACGGCGGACCCGTCCCTCGGCGGGGCGCGGAGCATCCACTGGTGGCGCGGCGCTCGGGGAACCGGTGGCGGCGCGGCGAGCAGGAGCCACCGGCGACCAGGTCAGACCCACTCTCTCTCTCCCTCTTGGTCTACTCTCTCTCCCCCCCCGTCTCTCTCTCTCTCACTTTGGTCTCCTTGCAGATGGATCCGGTGGCCGGCGCGCCCCCGACGGCTGGATCCAATGGAGGGCGACCGGATCCATGGGCGACACGCCCCCGGTGGCTAGATCCGGTGGAGGGCGGCCGGATCCATGGCCGGCGCACCCCCTAGCGGCTGCATCCGGTGGAGGGGGGCAGATCCATGGCGGGCGCGCCCCCCAGTGGCAGATCCAGGGCAGGCTCGTCCTCCGGTGGCGGATTTAGGGCGGGGCGGTCTCCGGCAGCGAATCCGGCGACGACGGCTGGCGGCGGCCCGTGGATGGGCTTGGTAGGCCCGTGGATGGGCTCGCCGGGCGATGTTTGTGAAGACCATATCATCTTCCCAAGTCAATAAGAAAAAGAAATATTTTGACAAGGCATAAGAAGCAGCTAGAAGGATGTGGAACGAGCCTTTGGAGTTCTCCAATTTAGCCTGTCTCTAGGATAAGAGAAAATTCCTTATTTAGCATCAGAAATAAAGTGGTTCCTTATTTGGCATTCAAAGATAAAATTTTCCTAATATAACATCGGCTTTATTTTTGGTACTCAAAATAGCACTATATTAAGACACCCTTGACCAAAGTGCCTCTGCTTTGGCAACCACATGAGGTTTGTCCGGTGAAAAAAAAAACTATTACATTTCCGTTTTACATTGCTGACATTCATGTGTCTTTGGGGTGTTTGATCCCCACAGCTAAAATTTAGCCCAGGTCATATCAAATATTTAGATGGTAATTAGAAAGACTAAACCTAAGCTAATTATAAAACTAATTGCATAAGCCGTGACTAATTCGCGAGACAAATCTAATGAGCCTAATTAATCTATGATTAGCACATGTAATGCTAAGCCCCATTTGGCACGGCTTCTCCACTAGCTCCTTAAGCCGTTTGGACCTAAACGGAGTAAAACCGAACGGCTCCACCTAAGGAGCTCCTTAAATCGTGCTCTCACAAAGAAAATGTGAAGGGTGGAGTCAAAAATAATGGCTTTACTCGGCTTCACCTCGTTCTGGTGGGCCCTGCATGTTTTAAGGAGCTCTACTTGTGGAGTTGTTTTGTCAAACAGTTTATCAAAATGGTTCTAGCTCTACCGATAGAGCCGTTCATGGAGTTGAAGCAAAAAAAAAATGGCTTCACTAGCGCAGTGGAGCCATGTTAGTCTCATTAGATTCGTCTCACGAATTAGCCACGGCTTATGGAATTAGTTTTATAATTAGTTCATGTTTAGTCCTCTTAATTGACATCAAACATTCGATGTGACCCGGGCTAAATTTTAGCCGTGGGATCCAAACACCCCCTTAGTGGCAGAGGGCACTCCTCTCCCCCATGGCCCATTGCGCATGTATGTTGGCGTGCCAAAGTAGGTTAGCATGTGGTTGCCAAAGCAGAGGCACTTTGGTCAAGGGTGTCTTAATATAGTGCTATTTTGAGTACCAAAAATAAAGCCGATGTTATATTAGGAAAATTTTATCTTTGAATGCCAAATAAGGAACCACTTTATTTCTGATGCTAAATAAGGAATTTTCTCTTATCCTAGAGACAGGCTAAATTGGAGAACTCCAAAGGCTCGTTCCACATCCTTCTAGCTGCTTCTTATGCCTTGTCAAAATATTTCTTTTTCTTATTGACTTGGGAAGATGATATGGTCTTCACAAACATCGCCCATTGAGGATACATGCCATCTACAAGGTAATACCCCGTTGTATAATTATTATCATTAATGGTAAAATTAACTTTGTGGACATGTCCTCCCGCTAGCTTTGCAAATAAACATGAACAATAAAGAACATTGATACCATTGTGCGACCCTGGCAAACCAAAGAAACACATGCCAAGTCCAAAGATCTTAAGCAACAACAGCTTCGGTGATTATTGTTGGCCTATGCCGTTATGTGCATGCCCAGTATATTGACTGTGCCATGCGGAACGACGGTTCCTCCACTTCCAATGCATGCAATCCAAAGTGCCAAACATGCGGGGAAAGCCTGTCCGCTCCCCAATTGCATGTAATTATCAATGTCGTTCTCATTTGGAGATCTAAAATACTCCTCTCCAAACACTTCAACAAACTTTCTTTGGCAAACCTTTTAAGACTCTCTATGACAGTACTTTCACGGTTTCACCAATACAAATGTACTGATCATAAAATCAGCTGGTACTTCATGACTAATCGTCATGAATGGTACTCCATGACTAACCATCATGAATGCTACAGTAATCTTTTGCAAACATGATAACCCAAGCTGCCCACATATATCTCTTTTTTGCACAAAGTATGAGAAGAAATAGAGAACAACCATGCTATACCTGAGGGACAAATTAAAAAAATAAGAAAATGTGGATGTAGGCTGGATTTTCAGAAAACCTCCGACGATCACTTTCTCTGTCCCAATGAATGTAAAGACGTCAAGGTACAGATCCACCCATTGTGAAACATGGAGAGGTTGATATTGAGTGTGTTCTTAGTGTAATACAGTAAGTGCTAGCTTCATATGATCGACGTTGTCGGCGTTTCGGACCGCCAGCTAGTAGATTTATCGGGATTGCGCGTCAGGGCTCAGATGGTGTACTAAGAGGACATGAGGGTGTATATTGGTTCGGGCGGAATGTCCCTACGTCCAGTGAAAAGTTGCTCGTGTTACTTGCACGATGTTTGCAGTAGGGGTTACAAACGGGCGAGAGAGGGATCAGGTCCCTGGTCTCTGTGTATGAAGTGGAGCTGAAGTACCTTTCTGCGGGGTCCCCCAGTCGATTCGATCTGTCCTTCGATAGGACGTCGTGCCTCCCCTTTTATAGCTCAAAGGGAGGAGGCCCATTACGAGAGAGAGAGAGAGAGAGAGAGAGAGAGACTAGACAGAGGAGAAGAATGAGAGGGCAGGCTTCCCTGGTCGCACTGCGCTCCTGCCAGCCTTGTAGACCCTTCCAGATGGCGCCGTGTCATGGTCTGGCTGGCCATCGTTGCCACGCAAGGGTTGTGCGCTGGTCGCTACGTCCCATTCGCACGCGCGGGAGGTATGGTCGTCGGTACTTACTGACAAGGGTCGTACGGGGAGTCAGAAGCACAGTGCCGCCCTGTCCACGTCGTGGGTGATGTGAGACTCCCTGGTACGACTCGTGATAAGACGTGCTCCCCCTTTCCCGGTTGCCAGAGTCATACACCCGAAGTGGCCGGAGTGACGCCGACCCCTCCACGCGTCTCTCCTTTCATATGGAGACGGCCCCGACCCACAGGGGTCGGGCGAGGCGGAGAACGGCCCCAAGAGTCGGGCGAGACGGGGCTCGTACCCTTAGGGTCGGGCGAGACGGAGGGTGGCCCCCCAAGGGTCGGGCGAGGTGTAAATCCCGTTATTGGGTCGGACAAGACCGCATCATTGTCCTTGACCGCCGAGCGTCCTAGCTTTCTGATCCCTTGAAGGGGCGTCATGGTGTCGGCACAGGAGGCGGGCGGGTAGTGTTGTCCGTGCAGGCGGTCCGTAGGATGCTGCCTCAAGCCCAGACCCAGCGGTCTGAGGGGTGGTGCCCTTTATGGTCCGGGAGACGTGCACGGACACGCTCCTGTCCCATCAGGGCAGGTGCATTTGATGCACCCAACTACCCTCCTGTCCTGTTCGAGCGGTCAGGTCTGGCGGGGATAGAGTTGGATGGGAGTCGCCTGGCCCAGCGCAGAGGCGACCGAGGTGGGCCTCTGGTGCCCGGGCCAAGGCTTGCAGGGCCGTCGAGGCCACTGCGAAAGCCTTGCTCTAAAGCACCCGGGGTATATGCCCCCGACAGTAGCCCCCGAGCGTCTTTAGGATACTTGGGAGTAATCGTGGAGACGCTTACCGTCTGCAAGTGGCAGGCGTGCGGTCGTGTTGCGATGGTCCGGGGTCGATGCTTGTCGGCCGTCAAACGCCATCGGCTGCCTTGGCTTGCTCTTCGCTGTTGTCTTGCTTAGTCGGGTTGATGGCGTCACTACTACAAAAAATCTTTTGCGAGGCGTTTGAGAATGGGCCTCGGAGGCGGGCAGGCAATCCAACTGCCTCGGTTAATGCCTGGATTAACTGAGGCAGTCGTTTTTTATTAACCGAGGCGGTCACGGTCAACCGCCTCGCAAAATCGATTTACCGAGGCGGTCGTTTTATTTACGGAGGCGTTTGGAAAATGCCTGCCTCGGTAAAAGGATTTACGGAGGCGGTTGAATATTGCCCGCCTGGCAAAATCATGGAGGAGCCCATTTGCCTGTTGAAAAAGCCCATATGAGCCCAATACTGATTAGAAGTATATAAGCTGAGGTGAAACCCTAACTCTCCCAGCCGCTCCCTCTCACTCCATCTCCCGCACGGCGCTGTGCGTGCACTCTCCCTCTCCCTCCGTGTTTCCCGAGAGCGGCGCCCCTCTCCCCTCCGATCTCCCTCTCCACCACAGAGCTCCTTCCTCCCTCTCACATCGATCTCCCTCTTCCCGAGAGCGGCGGCGAGGCATGGCGGCCGGATCTCGGATCCGCCTCCCTCTCTTCGCGCGTGGGAGCGGTGACGGCGGACCCGTCCCTCGGCGGGGCGCGGAGCATCCACTGGTGGCGCGGCGCTCGGGGAACCGGTGGCGGCGCGGCGAGCAGGAGCCACCGGCGACCAGGTCAGACCCACTCTCTCTCTCCCTCTTGGTCTACTCTCTCTCCCCCCCCCCGTCTCTCTCTCTCTCACTTTGGTCTCCTTGCAGATGGATCCCGTGGGTTTGTCCACTCAACCCGGGATCCGTCCCAAGTCGAGCCACTGCCAACCGATGCCAGAATCCGAGATGGCTCCACGCTGGTCCCGGGCGTCGCCGACCCTTCCTACTGAAGCCTCTCCACCAAAGCGACCTCTCCGGTGGCGGCGGAAGCAAACGACGCGGGCTCTAAACCCTGCCCCGTCACTTCGACCGCAGAAGGCGCCGCAGTCGCATCCCCTTCCGTCCGCCCCATGGCAGGCGCCTTCACCGGCGGTGGGGATGCATCCGACCGCACCACGTTTGCCGCGCACGTCATGGACGCGTCCCCCTCCGCCGTTCTTTCCTCCCCGGCTCCGCCGCGGGCGCAACCACTTGGGAGGCCAGCGGCTCCGTTTGCGACAACTCTGCCACTGGCGTCCCGGTCGCAGCCGGCTGCCCCGCCTGTCCCACTGGGGACGTCGTGGCCGCCGCCGATGGTGCCTAACCGGACGGCGCTATGGCCGCCCGAATGTCGCCCTCGCTGGGCCCGGGCATGGCAGCACCTGACGATTACCGCGCCGACCGAAGGGCAACAGCCTTTTTCGGCGCCACCACCAGGGGAGAAAGGCGACGCCCGGCGCTACAACATACGCAAAGCATCAGACCGATGGCGAATTTTGACAAGGTACAATGAAACGAGCCAGGTAGTGGGCGATGAACCTTGGCGCCACTGGACGAAGGAGCTTCGGATCTGGCTCGCCCGACCCCGGGGATGCTTCACCAGCGCGAGGGCGCTTCAGACCCGCGCGCTGCTCAGAGGGCCCGGACGACGCGGGGTGACCCTTCTCCATCGTCACCACGGGCGCGTCAGTACAACGGCTCACCTCCCGCTGCTCTAGGGGCCCGGACAGGGTGGCACGGTCCTCCCCAGCCGACCCTGGAGGAACAATTGCCTCCTCCCACCTAGCTTGGCACGGGAGAGGCCCGGCTGACGGCTGTGGAGGCGGCGCCCCGCTACCGGAGGGGGTCGCGTCGTCCTCGACGGCAAGGCACGCCCATTCGGCCTCCGAGAGGAGGACAATTGGCCCATCCCCGTCTCCATGTGCCTCATCAAAGTAGACCTCCGACCCATCATCATCGTTGTCTTCATCATCGTCGTCGTCATCGACGTCCTCTCCTTGAGCCTGCGCCTGTAGTCGCCGCTCCTTCTTCTTCCTCCTATCCTCCTTGGCCTTCCGCTGCTGCTCGTTCACGGCGCGATTCGCCGCCCTTGCGGCCTCGCTCCTCGGCAGCGGAGCCGGGTGCTCCGTAAGGGCGAAGCCCCTCGACTGGCATCATCCCGACCAAAAACAATGAGCAAGGTCGAGGGATCAGGGCGAAAAAGACACGAACGAGATAGGGACTCACGAATTTGATGAAGCCGGGCTCCGGCCGCATCGGGGGCATCCTGGCACCAGAAACATGAAGTCGAGAGTCGCCCCCGCAGAGTCTTTCAAAGGCTCCATCGCATCTTTGATGCGCTGGGCGACCTCGGAGTTGGCCAGCACATCCTCGGCGAGCACCGTGCCCTCGAGCGGTACGCTGGGCAGCATCCGATGCAGTGGGAGCGCACGTGCCATCAAGGGCGCCACCCTCCTCGAGTGATACGCCCCAATAACGCCTGACCCCTTCAGACCGCGGTCCCTCAAAATCTTGATGGCGGCGATGTGGTCCGTGATCTTCCTCTTGTCCTTCTCCGGGACGCCCCACTTGGCCCACAAATCCTGGGCCGCTTCGAGAACACGCCCGGAGAATTCTGGCAGGGCGCGCTCCGGCAGGGTAGGGGCGGCAACATTCTTCAAGTAGAACCACTGCGAATGCCATCCCTTGTTGGACGACGATAGCTTCATGGAGATGTACTCCTTGGCCCGCTGGCCCCTGAGATGGATGCTCGCGCACCCCATCGACATCACCACCTCCGTCCGGCCTGGTCCCTTCCTCTTCTGCAGGTCGACGGCGAAGAAGTACCTCCAAAGATCGAAGTGGGGCTCAATCCCTAGGTATCCTTCGCACAGCATGATGAAGGCCGCGATGTGCTGAATCCCATTGGGATTTAGATGTTGCAGCTCAATCTTGTAGTAGTGGAGAAGCCCGAGGAGGAAGTGGTGGGGAGGGGCGGCAAGCCCGCGCTCGTGGAAGTGCGTGATGGCACGTGCCCATCGCGTGGCGCCGGAAACTCATCGCCATCGGGCAGCAGCCACTCATACACGTCAGTCCTTGCGCGAAGGAGGCCATGGTGGACGAGACCCTCCATCCGCACATGATCGCACTCGAAGCGGTTCCACAAAGCCATGGGTTGCGCGGGCCGAAAGGCGCAGGCTGCGGCGACAGCGGCGGCGGCGAAAGAGGTAAGCAGGTCCTAACCCTCAACTCTGCAGCAACGGTGGCGGCAAAGAGACAAGAGTAGGAAGCGAAAGGGGCAAGATGGCGGTCTGTGCGAAACACGAGGGGAGGACTCTGCTTTTATGAGACGGGACGGGAGTCGAACTGCTAGCCTCAGCCTACGGGATGCACGGCTCCCATCAACGCGCAGCTCCATCGAGGCACGCGCGCCATGTCCGAACT
>JAHUYU010001170.1:0-14576 GCA_030439765.1 Tripidium arundinaceum | reverse complement strand
CCATGCGGCGAGAAATGGGGACCAGGCCATAAGTGTCCAACTCAAGTGTCTATCCATGTAGTAGAAGAGCTTTTGGATGCCTTGAATGACCTCCCAGAGTCTGACTCACAATGCACAGATGAGTCTGTTGAACCTGAAGGTGTGTTAGCAATTGGAGACACTCCAGAAAAGTTTCAGGAAAGAAGGAAAACTATGAGGTTCTGTGGTAGTATTGGTAATGTTGAAGTATTAATCTTGGTTGACTCCGGTAGTGTTGGCTCCTTTGTCAGCACTAGAATAGCAGAAAAACTTCAGAACCAGTTGCAAGGATGTGAACAAACTAAGTATGTCACTACTGATGGGAGTCCAATGGTGTGCAGTCATAGGATTCCTAAGCTAAGTTGGTGTACTCAAGGGCATACATTCACCTCTGATGTTGGGGTTTTACCTCTAAATTGTTATGACATGGTTTTGGGAGAAGATTGGCTAGAATAATGTAGCCCTATGTGGGTCCATTGGACCAAGAAAATTATGAGATTTGTTCACAAAGGATCTAGGGTCACTTTGAGGGGAATCAGACCTCAGCTCACAAAGTGTTCAACAATTAGTGCAGGGAGGTTGAAGGGTTTATTGAGGAGACATGTAGTGACTCATTGTGTGCAGTTGCTCTCTCCTTTCAGACAGCCAGATGCTATCTCAGTTGTTGATCAGTCAGTCCATGCAATTGCTGACACAGATCTTCTTGAAGCAGTTCAACATTTGTTAACACAGTACACTAATGTGTTCAAGGAACCTATAGCCTTACCACCTCAGAGGCCTTGTGATCATCAGATTCCATTAATTCCTGGAGCCCAGTCTGTAAATGTAAGGCCATACAGATATGCTCCAGTGCAGAAATCTGAAATAGAGAAACAACTGAATGAGATGCTACAACATGGTATTATCAGACCAAGTACCAGCCCCTATGCTTCTCCTATCTTACTGGTTAAGAAGAAAGATGGGAGCTGGAGATTTTGTGTGGATTATAGACATCTCAACGCTATTACAGTGAAAAACAAGCACCCTCTTCCAATAGTTGATGAGTTGATTGATGAGCTCCATGGTGCCAAATGGTTCTCTAAATTGGACTTTAGGTCTGGATACCATCAAATTTGCATCTCTGAATCAGATGTGCATAAAACAGCCTTCAAGACCCATAATGGTCTCTATGAATTCCTGGTAATGCCTTTTGGCCTCAACAACGCTCCCGCAACATTCCAGAGTGTCGTGAACACTATCTTTGCTGCATTGACAAGAAAAGGGGTCTTAATATTCATGGATGATATCTTGGTGTACTCTTCTACTCTAAATGAACACTGCAAGCTGTTGCGGCAAGTCTTTGGGATCATGAGAGCTAATCAGTTCTTTGTCAAACTCAGTAAATGCTCTTTTGCTCAGTCCCAGATTGAGTACTTGGGTCACTGTATTTCATCTGAGGGGGTGGCAACAGAGCCCTCAAAGATCCAAGCAGTGAATCAATGGCCTGTGCCTAAGACTGTGAAAGAACTAAGGGCCTTTTTGGGTCTTACTGGCTACTATAGGAAATTTATCAAGAATTATGGGATGATAAGCAAACCCCTCATTGAGTTGCTAAAAAAGGAGTACCCTTTGTGTGGATTGCTTATACACAGGAAGCCTTTCAACTATTGAAACAAGCCCTAGTTCAGGCACCTGTTCTAGCCATCCCAGATTTCAATAAGACATTTACATTGGAAACAGATGCTAGTGACACTTGGTTTGGTGCTGTGCTCATGCAAGAAGGTCATCCTGTGGCTTACCTCAGTCAACCAGTGTGCACTAAGAATCAAGGTTTATCCACCTATGAGAAGGAATGCATGACCATAATTTTGGCTGTGGATAAATGGCGTTCTTATTGGCAACATCAGAAGTTTATCATCAAGACTGGTCACAGGAGCTTACTCTTCTTAACAAAACAAAGAGTCCATACCAAATTGCAGCATAAAGCTTTACTCAAACTCATGGATCTCAGATTCAACATACCAAATTGCAGCATAAAGCTTTACTCAAACTCATGGATCTCAGATTCAAAATTCAGTATAAGCAAGGCATTAATAATGCTGCTGCAGATGCACTATCCAGATGTTCTCCAGTGGATACTATATGTGCCCTGTCAGCTTGTACACCAGCTTGGCTAGCAAATTTGGTGCAAGGATATGAATCTGACTCTTTGGCCCAGAAACTGCTAGAACAACTAGCTCTCAACAAGGATAGTGGCAATGGCTATACACTATCTGAAGGTGTCATCAGATATAAAGGGAGGATATGGATTGGTAATAATGAATTGGCCTAACAGCATGTTATTCAGTCACTCCATAGTAGTGGCATTGGAGGCCACTCAGGATTTCATGCAACCTACCATAGAATCAAAAACCTTTTTTCTTGGCCAAAGATGAAGGACTCTATCAAGAACTACATCCAAACCTGTCAAGTATGTCAGCAGGAAAAAACTGAACGGGTAAAACTTCCAGGTTTGCTTGAACCCCTCCCAGTTCCTGAGCAAGCTTGGTTTGTGATCAGCATGGACTTTATTGAGGGACTGCCATCCTCTCATCATTACAATGCCATTCTGGTAGTAATTGACAAATTTACAAAATATGCACACTTCATTCTATTGGCACACCCTTTCACAGCCTTGCATGTAGCACAACTGTACATGGATCATGTCTATCATTTACATGGACTGCCCCAAGTCATCATATCTGATAGAGATCGAATCTTTACTATTACAGTATGGCAAAATCTCTTTCGGCTGTCAGATACTCAGCTTCATATGACATCATCGTACCATCCTCAGTCCGATGGACAGACTGAGCGGCTAAACCAATTGTAGGAATCTTTTCTTCGCTGCACTGTCCAATCTTGTCAGAAGCAGTGGAGTAAGTGGTTACCTCTAGCCGAGTATTGGTACAATACTTCATACCACACAACTCTAGGCAGAACTCCTTTTGAGGTATTATATGGTCACCCACCAAGGCATTTTGGTATTACCAACAATGATGTATGCCACCCAACTGAATTCGATGAATGGTTGACTGAAAGATAGTTATTGCATCAGGTGATTCAGCAGCAACTAACAGAGCTAGCCAAAGGATGAAACACCACGCTGACAAGAATAGAACAGAAAGAGAGTTTGCTGTACATGAGCTGGTTTATCTAAAGCTTCAGCCCTACATACAAACATCAGTAGCAGCTCGGTCCAATCAGAAACTGGCATATAAGTTCTTTGGACCGTTCAAGATCATTCAGCGGGTGGGCCGTGTGGCATATCGACTGGATCTTCCTGCAACAGCTAAGATCCATCCAGTTGTCCATGTATCACAATTGAAGAAGCATATTCCTCCAACCGCCCAAGTGTCAGAAGACCTCATTGATTCAGCATCAGTGCTGATGCCAATCCATATTGCTGAGGCTCGCATGATCAAGAAAGGTACTTCGACTATCTATCAGTTGCAGATTCAATGGTCTTTGACTATCCAGCTCATATGACATTGTGGGAGGAGGTCTTTGATCTTCGCTGGCGATTCCCGGATGCTCCAGCTTGGGGTCAAGCTAGATTTGAAGAGGCGGGTAATGTAAGGGGCCTAAGGCGCGGGAAGCGAGCTCGTGTGTGAACTGAACCTAGGCCGGAGAAGGAGGTGTGAAGAAGCGTTTTGGGCCGTGGAAGGCGTCGTTTGCTGGGCCTGCATACCGACTGGGTATATTACCCTGTAAGCAATTCAGAGTTGACAGGAATTGAACTGTTACCCCGCCTTCCTCTTGGAACCTTGTTCTTGCTTCTCCCTCCCAAATCCTCCATTCCTGTACTCTGGATTCTGCTATTCTTGAATAAGTGAGTACGAGATATCCACCAGTTATCCTGTCCCTTAACAGCCCAACCCTGCCACACAGCTCGACCCCTGCCAGGGCCGGGTCTTGTTTTGTACAAACCTTTTTTTCTTCCCTTGTTTAATAAAACTAGGTAGCGTGCCTGTGCCTTGCTAAGGGATAGCTAAAATTTTATACTAAAAACATACGGATCTCACGATAATTAAATACTGATGTTAAAGTGATATTTAATCTAAAAAGCAAAGTTCGTGAAATTAACATAGTCATAGAGAGCGCAGCATCACAGGCTCATAAACTCTACTGTATAGTGCCCGTGCTAACGCCATGGTTTCATTTCAGGGATACTCATGAAAACAACCAAACGATGATATTTTTTTCATAGTTTAAGTTTCACACAATTGTATATGACCATGTATATAATAATCAAGAAAAAATAATTCTTTGACCATACATCACCAATTGACATGCTGAAACTAAAAAGGGAATGTACATAGTCTGTATCGCCCTTGATAACAATAATTAGAAACACTACTAACATCTCAAGCGGAAGTAGCTTCAAAGGCTAGACCTTACTCCCTGATTGACTGTGGTATTAGTATATCACTTCCTTCGCACCAGTAAATGAGAAGTACCTATAATGTAAACAGGAAAGAACACATTTATTCATATAGCTGCAGCATCAGGCGCAACAAGGCATTGAGGGTAATGTGTTTTGGTGCAAGGGGTGCTGCGAGCAGCACTTAGTGCATGGTCACATCAGATGCTGGCCCAGACACTCTTGTAAGTTTCATCCTGTCGATAATAGTGTTAGTGTTTCATCAATGCCCTTTGTAATATTTTTGATTTGATGTTACCTGCTAGAATTCTCAATTTCTGGATGCAAAAGCTTACAGTGATCTGAACATCCTTTCGGAGGAATTATGCTGATCCTAATAAAGTTGCTACTGTCATTTTGGGTGGTGGTACTGGGATTCAGCTCTTTCCTCTCACAAGCACAAGGGCCAATCCTGTTGTAAGATGACACACTTTACTGGCTTCAAGTTGCAAGAAGTACCAATTTAATTAACATCTTCAGACTTTATTGTTGTTTGAAATATAGTATACAAAATACAACTTTACAATGATCTTATTTATGGTTAAAAATGGCAGGAGTATAAAGACAAACAAGATTCACCTCACAGTGTCCCCAAAAAAAGATAATCACAAAGATTGAAGAAGTTGCAAAGCCAATTGGCTTTGATGTTCAGAAGAAAAAAAATACAAGGTATTTCCTACTAAACTTCGTTATGTACAATATTCCTCTTGTTACTTTATACTTATGTTGTAAAATTTGGCATGAATATCTAGAAAATAAAACTCTTACTACCATCTTCCACACTTCAGGCTGTGTTTGTTCTTTCCAGATGCGGATGGAGAACATGAAAGCAGGTAGAAAATGCAATCTAAATGTGGCTCAAACTAAATAGAAGCTCTTACTGCCCATCATTGAATTGGTATTAGCTCAGTGGAAATAACAGTTAGTTTGTATACAGAAACCGGTTGAGCTTGGAGTGTTGAGAATTGACGATGTGAGTATTCCTATATACTCTTTATTTCTCTCTTTTCCCCAGATGCATGCAGCTATATGAATAAATGTGTTCTTTCCTGTTTACATTATAGGTACTTCTCATTTACTGGTGCGAAGGAAGTGATATACTAATACCACAGTCAATCAGGGAGTAAGGTCTAGCCTTTGAAGCTACTTCCGCTTGAGATGTTAGTAGTGTTTCTAATTATTGTTATCAAGGGCGATACAGACTATGTACATTCCCTTTTTAGTTTCAGCATGTCAATTGGTGATGTATGGTCAAAGAATTATTTTTTCTTGATTATTATATACATGGTCATATACAATTGTGTGAAACTTAAACTATGAAAAAAATATCATCGTTTGGTTGTTTTCATGAGTATCCCTGAAATGAAACCATGGCGTTAGCACGGGCACTATACGAGTAGAGTTTATGAGCCTGTGATGCTGCGCTCTCTATGACTATGTTAATTTCACGAACTTTGCTTTTTAGATTAAATATCACTTTAACATCAGTATTTAATTATCGTGAGATCCGTATGTTTTTAGTATAAAATTTTAGCTATCCCTTAGCAAGGCAACAGGCACGCTACCTAGTTTTATTAAACAAGGGAAGAAAAAAAAGGTTGTACAAAACAAGACCCGGCCCTGGCAGGGGTCGAGCTGTGTGGCAGGGTTGGGCTGTTAAGGGACAGGATAACTGGTGGATATCTCGTACTCACTTATTCAAGAATAGCAGAATCCAGAGTACAGGAATGGAGGATTTGGGAGGGAGAAGCAAGAACAAGGTTCCAAGAGGAAGGCGGTGTGGTAACAGTTCAATTCCTGTCAACTCTGAATTGCTTACAGGGTAATATACCCAGTCGGTATGCAGGCCCAGCAAACGACGCCTTCCACGGCCCAAAACGCTTCTTCACACCTCCTTCTCCGGCCTTAGGTTCAGTTCACACACGAGCTCGCTTCCCGCGCCTTAGGCCCCTTACATTACCCGCCTCTTCAAATCTAGCTTGACCCCAAGCTGGAGCATCCGGGAATCGCCAGCGAAGATCAAAGACCTCCTCCCACAATGTCATATGAGCTGGATAGTCAAAGACCATTGAATCTGCAACTGATAGATAGTCGAAGTACCTTTCTTGATCATGCGAGCCTCAGCAATATGGATTGGCATCAGCACTGATGCTGAATCAATGAGGTCTTCTGACACTTGGGCGGTTGGAGGAATATGCTTCTTCAATTGTGATACATGGACAACTGGATGGATCTTAGCTGTTGCAGGAAGATCCAGTCGATATGCCACACGGCCCACCCGCTGAATGATCTTGAACGGTCCAAAGAACTTATATGCCAGTTTCTGATTGGACCGAGCTGCTACTGATGTTTGTATGTAGGGCTGAAGCTTTAGATAAAACCAGCTCATGTACAGCAAACTCTCTTTCTGTTCTATTCTTGTCAGCGTGGTGTTTCATCCTTTGGCTAGCTCTGTTAGTTGCTGCTGAATCACCTGATGCAATAACTATCTTTCAGTCAACCATTCATCGAATTCAGTTGGGTGGCATACATCATTGTTGGTAATACCAAAATGCCTTGGTGGGTGACCATATAATACCTCAAAAGGAGTTCTGCCTAGAGTTGTGTGGTATGAAGTATTGTACCAATACTCGGCTAGAGGTAACCACTTACTCCACTGCTTCTGACAAGATTTGGACAGTGCAGCGAAGAAAAGATTCCTACAATTGGTTTAGCCGCTCAGTCTGTCCATCGGACTGAGGATGGTACGATGATGTCATATGAAGCTGAGTATCTGACAGCCGAAAGAGATTTTGCCATACTGTAATAGTAAAGATTCGATCTCTATCAGATATGATGACTTGGGGCAGTCCATGTAAATGATAGACATGATCCATGTACAGTTGTGCTACATGCAAGGCTGTGAAAGGGTGTGCCCAATAGAATGAAGTGTGCATATTTTGTAAATTTGTCAATTACTACCAGAATGGCATTGTAATGATGAGAGGATGGCAGTCCCTCAATAAAGTCCATGCTGATCACAAACCAAGCTTGCTCAGGAACTGGGAGGGGTTCAAGCAAACCTGGAAGTTTTACCCGTTCAGTTTTTTCCTGCTGACATACTTGACAGGTTTGGATGTAGTTCTTGATAGAGTCCTTCATCTTTGGCCAAGAAAAAAGGTTTTTGATTCTATGGTAGGTTGCATGAAATCCTGAGTGGCCTCCAATGCCACTACTATGGAGTGACTGAATAACATGCTGTTAGGCCAATTCATTATTACCAATCCATATCCTCCCTTTATATCTGATGACACCTTCAGATAGTGTATAGCCATTGCCACTATCCTTGTTGAGAGCTAGTTGTTCTAGCAGTTTCTGGGCCAAAGAGTCAGATTCATATCCTTGCACCAAATTTGCTAGCCAAGCTGGTGTACAAGCTGACAGGGCACATATAGTATCCACTGGAGAACATCTGGATAGTGCATCTGCAGCAGCATTATTAATGCCTTGCTTATACTGAATTTTGAATCTGAGATCCATGAGTTTGAGTAAAGCTTTATGCTGCAATTTGGTATGTTGAATCTGAGATCCATGAGTTTGAGTAAAGCTTTATGCTGCAATTTGGTATGGACTCTTTGTTTTGTTAAGAAGAGTAAGCTCCTGTGACCAGTCTTGATGATAAACTTCTGATGTTGCCAATAAGAACGCCATTTATCCACAGCCAAAATTATGGTCATGCATTCCTTCTCATAGGTGGATAAACCTTGATTCTTAGTGCACACTGGTTGACTGAGGTAAGCCACAGGATGACCTTCTTGCATGAGCACAGCACCAAACCAAGTGTCACTAGCATCTGTTTCCAATGTAAATGTCTTATTGAGAATCTGGGATGGCTAGAACAGGTGCCTGAACTAGGGCTTGTTTCAATAGTTGAAAGGCTTCCTGTGTATAAGCAATCCACACAAAGGGTACTCCTTTTTTAGCAACTCAATGAGGGGTTTGCTTATCATCCCATAATTCTTGATAAATTTCCTATAGTAGCCAGTAAGACCCAAAAAGGCCCTTAGTTCTTTCACAGTCTTAGGCACAGGCCATTGATTCACTGCTTGGATCTTTGAGGGCTCTGTTGCCACCCCCTCAGATGAAATACAGTGACCCAAGTACTCAATCTGGGACTGAGCAAAAGAGCATTTACTGAGTTTGACAAAGAACTGATTAGCTCTCATGATCCCAAAGACTTGCCGCAACAGCTTGCAGTGTTCATTTAGAGTAGAAGAGTACACCAAGATATCATCATCAGAAGAATTAAGACCCCTTTTCTTGTCAATGCAGCAAAGATAGTGTTCACGACACTCTGGAATGTTGCGGGAGCGTTGTTGAGGCCAAAAGGCATTACCAGGAATTCATAGAGACCATTATGGGTCTTGAAGGCTGTTTTATGCACATCTGATTCAGAGATGCAAATTTGATGGTATCCAGACCTAAAGTCCAATTTAGAGAACCATTTGGCACCATGGAGCTCATCAATCAACTCATCAACTATTGGAAGAGGGTGCTTGTTTTTCACTGTAATAGCGTTGAGATGTCTATAATCCACACAAAAATCTCCAGCTCCCATCTTTCTTCTTAACCAGTAAGATAGGAGAAGCATAGGGGCTGGTACTTGGTCTGATAATACCATGTTGTAGCATCTCATTCAGTTGTTTCTCTATTTCAGATTTCTGCACTGGAGCATATCTGTATGGCCTTACATTTACAGACTGGGCTCCAGGAATTAATGGAATCTGATGATCACAAGGCCTCTGAGGTGGTAAGGCTATAGGTTCCTTGAACACATTAGTGTACTGTGTTAACAAATGTTGAACTGCTTCAAGAAGATCTGTGTCAGCAATTGCATGGACTGACTGATCAACAACTGAGATAGCATCTGGCTGTCTGAAAGGAGAGAGCAACTGCACACAATGAGTCACTACATGTCTCCTCAATAAACCCTTCAACCTCCCTGCACTAATTGTTGAACACTTTGTGAGCTGAGGTCTGATTCCCCTCAAAGTGACCCTAGATCCTTTGTGAACAAATCTCATAATTTTCTTGGTCCAATGGACCCACATAGGGCTACATTATTCTAGCCAATCTTCTCCCAAAACCATGTCATAACAATTTAGAGGTAAAACCCCAACATCAGAGGTGAATGTATGCCCTTGAGTACACCAACTTAGCTTAGGAATCCTATGACTGCACACCATTGGACTCCCATCAGTAGTGACATACTTAGTTTGTTCACATCCTTGCAACTGGTTCTGAAGTTTTTCTGCTATTCTAGTGCTGACAAAGGAGCCAACACTACCGGAGTCAACCAAGATTAATACTTCAACATTACCAATACTACCACAGAACCTCATAGTTTTCCTTCTTTCCTGAAACTTTTCTGGAGTGTCTCCAATTGCTAACACACCTTCAGGTTCAACAGACTCATCTGTGCATTGTGAGTCAGACTCTGGGAGGTCATTCAAGGCATCCAAAAGCTCTTCTACTACATGGATAGACACTTGAGTTGGACACTTATGGCCTGGTCCCCATTTCTCGCCGCATTTGAAACAGAGGACCATTTTGTCTTCGATAAGTCTTCAGACTGCCCAGCTTATCTTCAGTAGTTTTAGCTTTGCCCTTGTCAGATTCTGCGACCTTAGGCTTATCAACAGTAACTATGGACCCGAAAGTGCTCCTGCCTGGGTCTCGAGTAGATGATCTTTTCCTAGAACTCTCCAACTCCTCTTCTTGAATCAGAGCCAAAGCACTCGTTGTATCAATGTCCTTTGGTCTATGCAACAGAATTGGTGCTCTGATTTCTTCTTTGAGGCCTCCAACAAAGCGTGTAACCATATAGGTGTCATCAAAGGCAGGATTATACAACAAAATCCCGTGAGCAAGTTCCTCAAATCTCTGCTGATATTCACACACTGATCCCTCCTGCTTCAAGGTATCAAATTGCCTCAATAGTAATGGGTACTGGTCCTTGTCATACTTGGCGAATACTTGCTCACACAGTTGATTCCAATCCCCAATTCTTCCTCGGCGCTCCATCGTCTGTAACCAAGTAGCCGCCTGTCCACTGAAGTTGAGTGCGGCAAATCTTACACCTTGAAATACATTTCACATTGGTCACACCAAAGCCGAGGATTCTCACCAGAGAACTTAGGAAATTCAATCTTAGGGTATGGAGCAGAACGCGGACACGAAGTGGTAGTATCATCTCGCGCATAGCAGGAAGAGTGCGGATGGGGATTGAAGGACATACCCGAAATGGGCGGTGGCGGGTGGGCTCCGAGGATCCCCCCGCCAACCTCGCGGTGCCCGCTGGGCCACTCCCCGCTCGACGCAGATGGGCGCGCCAAGGGATCTGGAGCATTGTTCAAGTCGCAGTGCATTGTGCCGGTGGACGAACAGGTTGGTGCAGTCCCGCCCGATGTCCCAGCCGGCGGTGGTGGCGGTGGCAGTGCAGGCCGTGCCTCCAATCGCTCCAATCGTGCCGCTGCAGGTCCCAAATCCACGGAGAGTTCTAGGAAAAGATCATCTACTCGAGACCCAGGCAGGAGCACTTTCGGGGTCCATAGTTACTGTTGATAAAGCCTAAGGTCGCAGAATCTGACAAGGGCAAAGCTAAAACTACTGAAGATAAGCTGGGCAGATCTGAAGACTTATCGAAGACAAAATGGTCTCTGTTCAAATGCGGCGAGAAATGGGGACCAGGCCGATAAGTGTCCAACTCAAGTGTCTATCCATGTAGTAGAAGAGCTTTTGGATGCCTTGAATGACCTCCCAGAGTCTGACTCACAATGCACAGATGAGTCTGTTGAACCTGAAGGTGTGTTAGCAATTGGAGACACTCCAGAAAAGTTTCAGGAAAGAAGGAAAACTATGAGGTTCTGTGGTAGTATTGGTAATGTTGAAGTATTAATCTTGGTTGACTCCGGTAGTGTTGGCTCCTTTGTCAGCACTAGAATAGCAGAAAAACTTCAGAACCAGTTGCAAGGATGTGAACAAACTAAGTATGTCACTACTGATGGGAGTCCAATGGTGTGCAGTCATAGGATTCCTAAAGCTAAGTTGGTGTACTCAAGGGCATACATTCACCTCTGATGTTGGGGTTTTTACCTCTAAATTGTTATGACATGGTTTTGGGAGAAGATTGGCTAGAATAATGTAGCCCTATGTCTGGGTCCATTGGACCAAGAAATTATGAGATTTGTTCACAAAGGATCTAGGGTCACTTTGAGGGGAATCAGACCTCAGCTCACAAAGTGTTCAACAATTAGTGCAGGGAGGTGAAGGGTTTATTGAGGAGACATGTAGTGACTCATTGTGTGCAGTTGCTCTCTCCTTTCAGACAGCCAGATGCTATCTCAGTTGTTGATCAGTCAGTCCATGCAATTGCTGACACAGATCTTCTTGAAGCAGTTCAACATTTGTTAACACAGTAACACTAATGTGTTCAAGGAACCTATAGCCTTACCACCTCAGAGGCCTTGTGATCATCAGATTCCATTAATTCCTGGAGCCCAGTCTGTAAATGTAAGGCCATACAGATATGCTCCAGTGCAGAAATCTGAAATAGAGAAACAACTGAATGAGATGCTACAACATGGTATTATCAGACCAAGTACCAGCCCCTATGCTTCTCCTATCTTACTGGTTAAGAAGAAAGATGGGAGCTGGAGATTTTGTGTGGATTATAGACATCTCAACGCTATTACAGTGAAAAACAAGCACCCTCTTCCAATAGTTGATGAGTTGATTGATGAGCTCCATGGTGCCAAATGGTTCTCTAAATTGGACTTTAGGTCTGGATACCATCAAATTTGCATCTCTGAATCAGATGTGCATAAAACAGCCTTCAAGACCCATAATGGTCTCTATGAATTCCTGGTAATGCCTTTTGGCCTCAACAACGCTCCCGCAACATTCCAGAGTGTCGTGAACACTATCTTTGCTGCATTGACAAGAAAAGGGGTCTTAATATTCATGGATGATATCTTGGTGTACTCTTCTACTCTAAATGAACACTGCAAGCTGTTGCGGCAAGTCTTTGGATCATGAGAGCTAATCAGTTCTTTGTCAAACTCAGTAAATGCTCTTTTGCTCAGTCCCAGATTGAGTACTTGGGTCACTGTATTTCATCTGAGGGGGTCTGGCAACAGAGCCCTCAAAGATCCAAGCAGTGAATCAATGGCCTGTGCCTAAGACTGTGAAAGAACTAAGGGCCTTTTTGGGTCTTACTGGGCTACTATAGGAAATTTATCAAGAATTATGGGATGATAAGCAAACCCCCTCATTGAGTTGCTAAAAAAGGAGTACCCTTTGTGTGGATTGCTTATACACAGGAAGCCTTTCAACTATTGAAACAAGCCCTAGTTCAGGCACCTGTTCTAGCCATCCCAGATTTCAATAAGACATTTACTGAGTTTGACAAAGAACTGATTAGCTCTCATGATCCCAAAGACTTGCCGCAACAGCTTGCAGTGTCTTCATTTAGAGTAGAAGAGTACACCAAGATATCATCCATGAATATTAAGACCCCTTTTCTTGTCAATGCAGCAAAGATAGTGTTCACGACACTCTGGAATGTTGCGGGGAGCGTTGTTGAGGCCAAAAGGCATTACCAGGAATTCATAGAGACCATTATGGGTCTTGAAGGCTGTTTTATGCACATCTGATTCAGAGATGCAAATTTGATGGTATCCAGACCTAAAGTCCAATTTAGAGAACCATTTGGCACCATGGAGCTCATCAATCAACTCATCAACTATTGGAAGAGGGTGCTTGTTTTTCACTGTAATAGCGTTGAGGATGTCTATAATCCACACAAAATCTCCAGCTCCCATCTTTCTTCTTAACCAGTAAGATAGGAGAAGCATAGGGGCTAGGTACTTGGTCTGATAATACCATGTTGTAGCATCTCATTCAGTTGTTTCTCTATTTCAGATTTCTGCACTGGAGCATATCTGTATGGCCTTACATTTACAGACTGGGCTCCAGGAATTAATGGAATCTGATGATCACAAGGCCTCTGAGGTGGTAAGGCTATAGGTTCCTTGAACACATTAGTGTACTGTGTTAACAAATGTTGAACTGCTTCAAGAAGATCTGTGTCAGCAATTGCATGGACTGACTGATCAACAACTGAGATAGCATCTGGCTGTCTGAAAGGAGAGAGCAACTGCACACAATGAGTCACTACATGTCTCCTCAATAAACCCTTCAACCTCCCTGCACTAATTGTTGAACACTTTGTGAGCTGAGGTCTGATTCCCCTCAAAGTGACCCTAGATCCTTTGTGAACAAATCTCATAATTTTCTTGGTCCAATGGACCCACATAGGGCTACATTATTCTAGCCAATCTTCTCCAAAACCATGTCATAACAATTTAGAGGTAAAACCCCAACATCAGAGCGTGAATGTATGCCCTTGAGTACACCAACTTAGCTTAGGAATCCTATGACTGCACACCATTGGACTCCCATCAGTAGTGACATACTTAGTTTGTTCACATCCTTGCAACTGCGGTTCTGAAGTTTTTCTGCTATTCTAGTGACAAAGGAGCCAACACTACCGGAGTCAACCAAGATTAATACTTCAACATTACCAATACTACCACAGAACCTCATAGTTTTCCTTCTTTCCTGAAACTTTTCTGGAGTGTCTCCAATTGCTAACACACCTTCAGGTTCAACAGACTCATCTGTGCATTGTGAGTCAGACTCTGGGAGGTCATTCAAGGCATCCAAAAGCTCTTCTACTACATGGATAGACACTTGAGTTGGACACTTATGGCCTGGTCCCCATTTCTCGCCGCATTTGAAACAGAGACCATTTTGTCTTCGATAAGTCTTCAGACTGCCCAGCTTATCTTCAGTAGTTTTAGCTTTGCCCTTGTCAGATTCTGCGACCTTAGGCTTATCAACAGTAACTATGGACACGAAGTGGTAGTATCATCTCGCGCATAGGCAGGAAGAGTGCGGATGGGGATTGAAGGACATACCCCGAAATGGGCGGTGGCGGTGGGGCTCCGAGGATCCCCCCGCCAACCTCGCGGTGCCCGCTGGGCCACTCCCCGCTCGACGCAGATGGGCGCGCCAA
>JAHUYU010003331.1:0-16026 GCA_030439765.1 Tripidium arundinaceum | reverse complement strand
AGGCGATGGTGCCAACTGCCAAGGAAAATGCACGCCACTTGCGTACTCGGCGACAATGAGGAGACAGTAGAGATAGGGATGCAAGCAGGTGCAGGATCGTCTGCTACCATTAGGCCCGCCTGCAAAAAACGGTGTTAGCACTTAGCAGACACCTGTGTTTACAAAGCAGGAAAAAGTTGGCGACTTGCAAAACCTAGCAGGCTAGTGAACCTGCTTTGCCTGCGTCGCCCGCATCTCCTGCCACAGGCATCAGCCATATTGCCGTCTCGACCTTTCCACAGAGAAATGCAGTCAGATGATGATGCTTTCGGTTTTACAACAGAGAAGCAAGATGGTTTGGATAAGAGGAAAAGCTCTGCAAAGAAACTTGTTCAGTATTCGCTTCGAACTGCATTGTGATTCATGCATTTGTAAGCCTGATATGATACGATACAGTCATAGTGTCTACGCATGCGGGCTCCGGCAGGCACCCGCAGGCCTCCTTTCCTCTCCCCGCAAAGGCCAGCAGGAGCTGGCGATTAGCAAAAAAGAGCTCGTAGGCTCCTGCAAAATAATCAATTTCTGCACACAGGTGATGCGGCGGATTGCGGGTTGTCTGCAGATGGGCCTACTTATATCTCTAAGGGCTTGTTTGGCTGTATACAAATCCCTCCCAATCCACATGGTTTTGGAGGGATTTACGTGGTTTGGGAGGAATCCCTCCAAAACCACGTGGATTGGGGTGGATTTGTGTGCAGCCAAACAAAGCCTAAGTGGAGAAGGGAGCTCAAAAATCAGGGAAAGGAGAAGAAAGCACCTTCAGTGAAGGTGGAGTAGTGTTGGAAATCGATCTCATAGAGCTCGTGGATGGAGATAGAAGGGATAGAGAATGGAGAGGAGAGATGCAGAGTTGGATTGTTTGGAGAGAGAAAAGAGAGAGGAGAGACATAGAGATGAAAATAGAATATCACGTAGCTTATATCGTGAGAGCTGGCATACGGAGTTGAAAAAGAGTTGTTGACTTACATGGATCTTGAAGTAACGTTGGCCTAGGATAAAGTGTGGCTGCACACATAGTTGATGATTAGGCCCTTTTTGGTTTCTAGCAAATTATGGAAGCTAGCTTCTAAAATCCAGGTAGGGATCCAAAGAAACCCAGCTTTTGGATAGATCCGACGATTACTGCTTCATACAGGTGAGTTGCAGCCTGCAATCCGAACTGAGAATAGGTTTTTCAGAGATCTTGAGATTTATAATCTCATAAGCTGGTGCAACCAAGCTTTTTGCAGCTTCCAGATTTGAAAAGATGACTATGCCCTTCCTTTTTGCCTCGCCACATTTACCTATGCTAAAGAGTGAGGATATTCTAAACATTTTACTTTTAAAAGATGTCCAATCCTAGCTTTTAGAATCTACTATATCTCCAAACGTCCCCAAACTCTAGATTTTTATAATCAAACTTTTACAAGCGATGAACTCAACTTACACCAAGGTGCTTGGTGGTCCTCAATATGCCACCCAGTCATCCACTGCTGCTGCTACTGTTGTAGCTGTTGTTGATGCTCATTACATCGCTCATGAAGTACCAGCAGATTGTGCTATACGGATGACCACCAGGTAGAAAGCCAGCCTGAGGAGCCCCGCACGGCGTGGACCTCCCAGATTCCATGTCAAAGACCATGCCCTGATCCCTACCACGCCCGCCAATCCAGTACACACAGTTTCCCCTCAGTCCTGGCACACCCTCTGCATACATTGACACTGCATTGTTCCTTCCCACAAAAAGCGAGTAACCTGCAAGGTCCTTCACCGCATCCCAGCAACGCTGACGACGCCGAGGATAGTACCTCAGCACCAATATCTCATTTTCCGCGACACGACGCTGACCCCCTGCAGGCAGCTGCAGAGTCACGGTGCAGCTTGTGTTCCTCCAGACTTGGTACAGATTGCCCTCGCAGAACACCAAGTTCTTGGCGCTAGTGAACGCCGACACTGTGTCATATGGTGGAGCAAAGACAGTGGCTGGGTCGAACAGCGGCAGCAGGGGCTCGACAGTGGCCGGCGCATTCAGGTGTGGTCCTTGCGATTCAGGTGGAACTTCCTCATACTCATATGGGGGGGTTGGCATTATCCTCAATGCTGGCTCCTGATATTGCCAACACGGTGGGGAGACAACAATTGTGTGTTCAGCAGGCGGCGGCGACGGCGGCGGCGGTGGCGGTGGCGGCTGGAGAACAGAGAACTCTGGCTCCGAGGACCCTGCCTCATCGGCGTTGGCAGGCTTCCGGCGCCGGCGCTCAGGGAGACGGAGCACATGCACGTCCCCGCACTTGGAGAGGCAGTAGACCTTACCTTCGTCAGTGTATACGACGTCGGTGAGCTGGTCCCCGACCTCGCTGGTGATGCGGACGGGGTCCATGACGGCCCACCTCTTGGCACCGGCGGTGACGTACGCGATCCTGTCGATGTCGCAGATCGCGGCGACGGCGAAGTCGTCCTTGGCGGGGCTCGGGGTGAAGACGACCTTGGAAACCCAGTCGCAGCGGCTCTCGTACTCGTGCTCGTAGATCAGCGGCGGGAGGACGATCTCCACGGCGGCGATGGGGTTGAGGAGCACGAACACGGTCTCGTCCATGGAGGCGACGACGGAGAGCGCGAGCCAGCCGTTGCTGGATCCGACGCAGCGGCTTCCCGACACGATGGCGGTGAGCTCGAAGGACCTCCGCGTGGGGAGGGAGGCGGCGTAGGGGCGCCAGCGGTCGCCGTCGGCGACCACGAGGAGCGCGGGGGACGGCGGCACGAGCGCGCAGCGCCACGCCGTGCAGGCGCCCCGCGCGCTGGCATACCACTTGAGGTCGAGCCGGTCTCCGATGCGGCAGAAGAGATCTGGCGGCAGGTCAGCCCAGCGCCGTTCCGGCGCCATGGCGACTGGCGGATTCTGAATGCTAGGGTTTGGGTTTAAGGTTCGGCAACCTCTAGTCCTCTGCTCCCTCTATCCCAATATATCTATGGTTTTGGCAGTGCATTTTGATGTCTAGATTCATCACCTTCCATGCTTCTGGACACACCGTATGTCCAGGTTTAGAGAATCTCTATTGTACCTGGTATAGAAAGCTAAAACGACATGTATAACTGGACAGAGGAAGTAGTTGGGATGGCAACGGGGTGGGATACGGATCGGGTGGAGTCTCCGTGAACCCGAACTTAAAATCCATAATCTCCCTAAACACTAATTTGGTTGATAATCCAAACCCACCACCAAACCCTATGAATCTCTTAAACCCAAAACCCACAATTATATGTCTATATATCTATATTTATATTTATATCTATATCTATTCTATTATACATGTATATACCTAAAAAGACTATGACGCCATCATGGCATCATCTCACTGGTGATACCAAATCTCGATCCCTGTCCAGGTATCTGTGTCTAATATAAATCATCCTCCACTCAGAGCTCAGACGTACGCGTTCTATCCGATTCCAATACGAAGAAGACCAGATCTATGTCCACGCCCTATATGAAGTCCTCCGATTACTGAGGTTTAGTAAAAAAAAATTGTGGCCCCATGCAAGGCACGAGCATATATCTATGACAATAAAAAAAAAGGAATTTCTAGCAACACAAACATAATATATATTACATATTCACATGTATAAACAAAAGGCAATAAACATCACACAATTTTATGACTCGACTTAAAACAAATTTAATAGATTACATAAACAATTTATTAATAAAATACATGTTTTATTCAAAATGATCTATTTTAGACCTCCATTGGACATCTGTGCGTGGAAACCGAAACCCAAAGCCGAACCCGATAAGTTTTGGGTCCCTGAACCTGAAAACCGTGGGGGAAATTGTCCCCACCCAAACCCGCTGGGCCCAAAATCTGCCGAGTCTCGACCTGAAACCGCCCTCTAGTAAAGCTGGATTATTCCGAATTGTGGAAGCTAGCTTGTAAAAGTTTGATTATAAAAATCTAGAGTTTGGGGACGTTTGGAGATATAGTAGATTCTAAAAGCTAGGATTGGACATCTTTTAAAAGTAAAATGTTTAGAATATCCTCACTCTTTAGCATAGGTAAATGTGGCGAGGCAAAAAGGAAGGGCATAGTCATCTTTTCAAATCTGGAAGCTGCAAAAAGCTTGGTTGCACCAGCTTATGAGATTATAAATCTCAAGATCTCTGAAAAACCTATTCTCAGTTCGGATTGCAGGCTGCAACTCACCTGTATGAAGCAGTAATCGTCGGATCTATCCAAAAGCTGGGTTTCTTTGGATCCCTACCTGGATTTTAGAAGCTAGCTTCCATAATTTGCTAGAAACCAAAAAGGGCCTAATCATCAACTATGTGTGCAGCCACACTTTATCCTAGGCCAACGTTACTTCAAGATCCATGTAAGTCAACAACTCTTTTTCAACTCCGTATGCCAGCTCTCACGATATAAGCTACGTGATATTCTATTTTCATCTCTATGTCTCTCCTCTCTCTTTTCTCTCTCCAAACAATCCAACTCTGCATCTCTCCTCTCCATTCTCTATCCCTTCTATCTCCATCCACGAGCTCTATGAGATCGATTTCCAACACTACTCCACCTTCACTGAAGGTGCTTTCTTCTCCTTTCCCTGATTTTTGAGCTCCCTTCTCCACTTAGGCTTTGTTTGGCTGCACACAAATCCACCCCAATCCACGTGGTTTGGAGGGATTCCTCCCAAACCACGTAAATCCCTCCAAAACCATGTGGATTGGGAGGGATTTGTATACAGCCAAACAAGCCCTTAGAGATATAAGTAGGCCCATCTGCAGACAACCCGCAATCCGCCGCATCACCTGTGTGCAGAAATTGATTATTTTGCAGGAGCCTACGAGCTCTTTTTTGCTAATCGCCAGCTCCTGCTGGCCTTTGCGGGGAGAGGAAAGGAGGCCTGCGGGTGCCTGCCGGAGCCCGCATGCGTAGACACTATGACTGTATCGTATCATATCAGGCTTACAAATGCATGAATCACAATGCAGTTCGAAGCGAATACTGAACAAGTTTCTTTGCAGAGCTTTTCCTCTTATCCAAACCATCTTGCTTCTCTGTTGTAAAACCGAAAGCATCATCATCTGACTGCATTTCTCTGTGGAAAGGTCGAGACGGCAATATGGCTGATGCCTGTGGCAGGAGATGCGGGCGACGCAGGCAAAGCAGGTTCACTAGCCTGCTAGGTTTTGCAAGTCGCCAACTTTTTCCTGCTTTGTAAACACAGGTGTCTGCTAAGTGCTAACACCGTTTTTTGCAGGCGGGCCTAATGGTAGCAGACGATCCTGCACCTGCTTGCATCCCTATCTCTACTGTCTCCTCATTGTCGCCGAGTACGCAAGTGGCGTGCATTTTCCTTGGCAGTTGGCACCATCGCCTCTACTTCTCTAATTTCCTCTCCAGCTCCTCTGGTCTACATCTCAAAGCCTACCGCAGTCTACGTGAGATTAAGTCCTACCCCCAACAGAAATGCATGCCCATTATTCTGTTTTGCCTTCATCAAGTACTCTCTTGATTTCCAATCCCACTTTCTTTTAACCTTTCCGCTTACAAACTTTATGTGCACATGCTCATGCATGCACTTTATCTCCTTTTGCATTACATGCGCCCATTTTTTAAGCATATGCGTCCACTTTTATCGCATATGCGCCCATACTTTTGCGAGGCAGACGTTCGTATGCAGAGGGTCGTCAGGTTTGAATACCATCCAACAAAACACATGTTATTTTGGCTGCTTGCTCCCTTCCAATGCTTGCTAGTTACGACACAAAGGAAATAGAGCGGCACGTGGTTGGCGGCCATTAGGCGGTGCTCTTGGTGTGTACGAAACTTCGGATCCTAGTACCAACATCACTCTGTAGTCTCTCGCTCGCTGGCGCCCGTCGCCGGAGACGAAGACAATGAACTGTCACACGCAGACAACGCACGTGAACACAGTGGAACTCAAGAGATTTTGGAGCCGCTAACCAATGCAGCTTTTTCCTTGACTCTATTGCAAAATATATATACACGATTACAACGCCATAGCCACTAACTCCACTAACTCCACTACGGCGCACATGCCACGATCTTCGACTGGTCCGCGCCATCCCACGGACGAGAGCGCCACGCGCGCGGTGACCACTACCACCACTACCGCTAAAAAGAAGGAGAGCCTCTGCATGAACACAGCATGCATCAGGCGATACAGACGCGCTCGATTCGGCTAAGACCGAGCCCATGTTAATCCCTAATAGCCAAAGAAAGGATCGGAGCAAAATTGATCCTGGATTATCTAACAATCTCCCCCTAATTCATGCTCAATTCTTCAATTTGACGACCTCGATCATGTAGCGAAGTTCACAGAACCTCACGCGCCCTAGCGACTTCGTCAAGACGTCGATGAGCTGCTCCTGGGTGCTCGCGTAGTCCATGCAAATCCTCCCGCTGTCCATGCATTTGCAAATGAAATGGAATTTAGTATCAATGTGCTTACTGCGATCGTGTAGAACAGGATTCTTGCTCAGGGCGATCGCGGACTAATTGTCCATCTTCAGAATAGGCTATTGGACTTCTTTGTCGGTGATGTCGCCCAGCAGCTGGATGAGCCACATGGCTTGGCAAGCTCCCACTGCACCGGCCATCTACTCCGCCTCACATGTGGAGAGAGCCACTGCCTTCTGCTTTTGGGACTGCCATGTGATCGGCAGCTCCCCCAGAAAGTAGATCACGCCTGCGGTGCTTCTCCTTTCATCGGCACCTCCCCTCCAATCGTTATCACTGTACCCCGTTAGCCTGTTGTCGCCATTTCGCAACTTGGGGTAGACAATGCCATAATCCACCGTGCCAGCAATGTACCGCAGTAGATGCTTGGCAGCGATGAGATGCTCCTGCCGCGGCTTGTCCATGAAGCGGCTGACATACCCTATAGCGAAGGCGATGTCAGGGCGCGTGTGCACCAGATACCGCAAGCTGCCCATCAGGTTGCGGTACATGGTCGTGTCGACCTCCGCCGTGGTGCTCTTGGTCGAGAGACGGAGTCGCGCCTCCATTGGCGTGTGACAGGGTTTGCAGCTTCCCATCCCCGCCTTCTCCAGGAGCTTCTTCACAAACGCAGCTTGCCCAAGAGTGATGGCGCTCCGACCTTGCTTCACCTCAATGCTAAGATAGTACGAGAGAAGCTCGAGGTCACTCAACGCTCATACGAAACAGCCGACGCATCTCCTCCTTGAACGCATCGATGTCTGCCGGGTTCGCGCCTGTGATGATCAAATCGTCGATGTAGACGCCCACCACCACGTGTGACGTCACCACACCTCGCGTGTACATGCCGTGCTCGCTGGCGCACCGCGTGAACCCGAGCTTGCGCAGACTGCCGTCGAGCTTCACGTTCCATGCGTGCGGCGCCTGACACAGCCCGTACAGCGCCTTCCTCAGCTCCAGGACCTTCCCCTCGTGCCCAGCAACAATGAAGCCTAGCGGCTGTCGGACGTACACCTCCTCTTTGAGCTCGCATTGAGGAACACTGACTTGACATCCATGTGACGCACAAGCCAGCATTCCTTCACCGCCACGGCGAGCAGCATCTGGATCGACTCCATTCAGGCAACAGGCACAGACACTTTATCAAAATCAACGCCTTCCTGCTGAACATAACCCTTGGCGACGAGGCGGGCTTTATGCTTGACAACGACACCCTCCTCACCACGCTTGATCTTGAAGACCCACTTTAAACCGATGGGCCGATGACCGTGGAGAAGATCTACCAGCTTCCACGTGCTGTTCTGCTCGATGGAGGCCATCTCCTCCATCATCGCCTTGTGCCAGCACTCCTCTCGACGCACCTCCTTGAAAGTGGCTGGTTCCTTGCTGACGGCTAGGAGCAGGTCCTTGTCGACCTCGAACTCTCGTTCTACCAGACCAGAGATCGCCGCCGGCCCCAGGACATTGTGCAGTGCCTGAAACCGGAGTGGAACTTCATCATCATGATCGTCATCGAGATCCAGATCGCCTGAGGGAGGCGATGTAAACTCCACAGCTGGGTTCGGCGTAGGGGCTGCAGGTGTTGATGAAGCGCCGCCACTGCCGTGCGTGCTGGCTGGCGAACACGTGCTTGACGCTGCCACGGGCGCGCCAGGTGTCACTGGTGTTCCAGTCGAGTGGGATGGGCTCCCCCCAACCGAGCTGTCCAGCGCATCGTCTCCCTGTTGGCCCGTTGGCTCACCATGGTAGAACGTTACCATTGTAAACTCGACATGAAACGGCTCCGTGTCCGCCGTGTGCGCACCGCCGTCGTGCTCGCTCCAGTTCCACGTCCTGCCTTCATCAAACACTGCGTCACGCGAGATATGCACGCGCTTGGTGACTGGGTTGTAGAACCTGTACGCCTTGGTCCCTGGTTCATACCCGATGAACACCATCGGCGTACTGCGATCATTGAGCTTCTTCTGGTGTCCACCAGCGACCTTCACGTGCGTGACACAGCCAAAAGTGTGAAGGAAATGCATAGGTGGTTTGCTGCCATATCAGACTTCGAACGGTGACATCCCTTCCATGTTCCTCGTCGGCGATCGATTGAGGATGAAGATGGCCATCAGAACAGCCTCCCCCAGAACCAGCTAGGCATGCTCATCGCCTTGAGCATGCTTCGTGCCATCCCCAACAAGGTTTGATTGCATCGTTCCACCACGCCGTTCTGCTGGGGGGTATAGGGCACGGTGTGATGATGCAGTAGTCCCCGAATGTCCAAGACGTAAACTCGCCACCTCGATTGGTGCACAGCGTGCCCAGCTTTTGCCCCGCCTCAGCCTCGATGTAAGCTTGGAGATGAATGATCGCGTCGGTGGCTTGATCCTTGGAGCTCAGTAGCACTAGCCACATGTAGCAGCTCTTGTCGTCGACGATGAGTAGAAACCACTTCTTTTCGCCAGGTGTCTCCAGCATGATCGGCCTGCACAGGTCGGCATAGACCAGCTCAAGCGGGTATGCGATGCGGAACTTGCTCGCTGCCGGGAACGGTTGTCGCCGCAGCTTGTCCGCCAAACAGCTATCACAGATTTGCTCGACGTGGTCGATCTGTGGCAGCCCATGCACCATCTTTCCTTGGACAGCTCCTTGAGCCCCTAGAAGCTGAGGTGTCCAAACCTGACATGCCATTGCCAGGCCACCTTGGAGCTCCGAGCGGCGAGACACATCGGCCCGTCGATGGCAAGGTTGAGCACGTAAAAATGACTCGGTGAGCGCGATACCTTTGCCAACAGTCGCCGTCAACGATCCTAGATCCTCAGAACATTGTGTTCGATGAGGACTTTGTACTCATCCTCGTCGAGCTGGCCGAGGCTAATGATGTTCGCCGTTAGCTTCGTGATGTGGTAGACTTTGGCCAGCTCCTGGTGTTCACCACTCTTGAGCCTGAAGAGGATAGTGTCATGGCCCTCGATGGCCATGACCATGTCAAGCTCGGAGAAGATAGAGCGCCCCCCCGTCATGTGGTTTGTCGCTCCGGTGTCAAGGATCCAACGAGTGCTCCGCCCTCGCTCTTCTCGCTGAGTTGCACGAACAACTTGTCCTCGTTGATGTGGATGAGCCCCCGAGGCCTTGCCATAGACGTGTGAAAGATCTAGGCCCTTGTTTGGGTTTTGGTAATTAATGACAACACTTGTGGACTAACCTTTCTATTTGAGGTGTGAAGGAAAGTTGGTTTAGTTCACAAGATGAGATGGATATTGACAAAGATTTGATTGTTAGCATGTTGAAATGCTCAACTAAGTGTCAATAGAACAGCTTATTGAATATGAGACATGACATGGAGTCATGTGGCTAGGTGGAGAAGATCAAGTGACATGGCTTGGCTACGATGGACCAGTTGCAAGTGTGATGGGCAAGTCAGAAGCTTTGGAGCGACGGACCACACGTGGCGGAGAAGCTTGAACAAGGACTTGGCGCCGATGGACCCAGGCAATGGTGAAGAGGAAGAGAAGTTGCGATCGATGAACCAATAAGGTCACATGGTGACATGAAGTGGATCATATCATCAACATGGAGATGAAATGGAATACGCAAGGCAAAGGTATATTTGTAGGGCATTTCATTTCACCGATCTAAGGTTGAGTAGAGAAGAAATAGACCGGGTTTAGGATAGATAGCTATACTATTAAGAGGGGCAAACGTGCTTTGCATTACGGTTATCTAGTGCCACTTGTTAGCTCTAACGCTGAGATATGTTTTGGTGTTGAGTGGCGGAAAAGTTAAAACCTTTGTGAAAAGTTTTCCAAAAGCTAACCGGTGGTGAAGTTAAACGATCATCTTGCGGGAGATCGTCTCTTGGTGTTGGCTTACTTTGAAAAAGGTTATTTGAGCACATTGGTACTAACATTGAGAGTCTTTGGAACCCTTCATTGTAATATGGAGTGGTTGTCTGAAGCTAAGGAGGCAAAGTGCTTGGCGGTGGTGTTCTCAGCTTAACCAGGGACTGTCTGGGCTCTGGCGGTGGACAGTCTACCGGTATATGTTGGAGAACACAACATATTGGAGAACAATCTATTCTAGTTTTTCACATGAGCGGCGGACAGTCCGCGCCCTGGTGTCAACATAGAAATCTGGTCACTGTGCAGGACACATGACAAGCCTGGAAGATCTACTTAACTTCAATGCAGGTCCTATCGGTTTTGGATTCGCGGGCGTGCCAGTCAATTTGACCTGTAATTGACAAGGAAACAAAATGATCAGTAATTTAAGGTGGAACGTGTCGGCTTTGGTCCAGACAGTTTCAATGTATGGCTAAAGAGCCGAAAAGATGAGGCTATCGACTACAAAGTAATATCCATGCAGTTGATGGTATAAATCAATTAAAATAGTCATCATCGGCTAAAACAAAGCATATTCATGTATAGACAAAATGAAGATTACTGAGCCGAGAATAACAAAGCAAGATAGATCATGAAAGCTCAGGCTATCGACTATTAAGCCTATGCAGCATAAGTAATAAAGCATAGTATGTGACTAGTCCTCTATTTTCCATATAAAGAGACCTATAAACTAACCAAATCTACTTTACTATCACCACCAATCGAATCACTGATGCAGCGTTGGCAAAGACAATAAAATAAAGCCAGTGAGCCGATAGATCTAATTATAAGAAAACAGAATCTTGAAAACATACCATAACCCATGAAAGCACAAGCCATCGGCTACTGAGCCGATGAAAAATTAGTGTATAAACAATTCCTTGTTTTCCATATAAAACAAATCTATAAACAAATAAAATCTAATCTAACGTCATCATCAAACAGGTCAAAACGATGCAGCGTTGATAGCAGGTGATAAATTAAAGATTACTAGCCGATAGGTTTATTTATAACAAAACAAGACCTTGAAAATACACTATGGTTGACTATGATTAAGATACATCAACCGATATAGCAGAATCTAACGTCAGATTAGAAATCAACGTGACAAAGCAGCGAGACGATAGATTAATATGATAAGAGCCGATGGATCTTAATCTTACTCAGATAAATTGGTGATTTTGCTAAATCTAGTAGATTACTAAATATAGCAAGATCGATAACTGATGATTCTACTAAAAATAGTAAGAGATCATAAGATGCAGCCTTACTAATCTTAACAGAATTGATAACTGATGCTCTGATATTAAATTAAGCAAGAGATCAAAAGATGCAGCCTCACTAGATAAGATACAAATCGATAACTAACTTATACCAAATCAAGTAAAAGATCAAACGATGCAGTCAAACCTTGTTGGGGATGGCACGAAGCATGCTCAAGGCGATGAGCATGCCTAGCTGGTTCTGGGGGGAGGCTGTTCTGATGGCCATCTTCATCCTCAATCGATCGCCGACGAGGAGCATGGAAGGGATGTCACCGTTCGAAGTCTGATATGGCAGCAAACCACCTATGCATTTCCTTCACACTTTTGGCTGTGTCACGCACGTGAAGGTCGCTGGTGGACACCAGAAGAAGCTCAATGATCGCAGTACGCCGATGGTGTTCATCGGGTATGAACCAGGGACCAAGGCGTACAGGTTCTACAACCCAGTCACCAAGCGCGTGCATATCTCGCGTGACGCAGTGTTTGATGAAGGCAGGACGTGGAACTGGAGCGAGCACGACGGCGGTGCGCACACGGCGGACACGGAGCCGTTTCATGTCGAGTTTACAATGGTAACGTTCTACCATGGTGAGCCAACGGGCCAACAGGGAGACGATGCGCTGGACAGCTCGGTTGGGGGGAGCCCATCCCACTCGACTGGAACACCAGTGACACCTGGCGCGCCCGTGGCAGCGTCAAGCACGTGTTCGCCAGCCAGCACGCACGGCAGTGGCGGCGCTTCATCAACACCTGCAGCCCCTACGCCGAACCCAGCTGTGGAGTTTACATCGCCTCCCTCAGGCGATCTGGATCTCGATGACGATCATGATGATGAAGTTCCACTCCGGTTTCAGGCACTGCACAATGTCCTGGGGCCGGCGGCGATCTCTGGTCTGGTAGAACGAGAGTTCGAGGTCGACAAGGACCTGCTCCTAGCCGTCAGCAAGGAACCAGCCACTTTCAAGGAGGTGCGTCGAGAGGAGTGCTGGCACAAGGCGATGATGGAGGAGATGGCCTCCATCGAGCAGAACAGCACGTGGAAGCTGGTAGATCTTCTCCACGGTCATCGGCCCATCGGTTTAAAGTGGGTCTTCAAGATCAAGCGTGGTGAGGAGGGTGTCGTTGTCAAGCATAAAGCCCGCCTCGTCGCCAAGGGTTATGTTCAGCAGGAAGGCGTTGATTTTGATAAAGTGTCTGTGCCTGTTGCCTGAATGGAGTCGATCCAGATGCTGCTCGCCGTGGCGGTGAAGGAATGCTGGCTTGTGCGTCACATGGATGTCAAGTCAGTGTTCCTCAATGCGAGCTCAAAGAGGAGGTGTACGTCCGACAGCCGCTAGGCTTCATTGTTGCTGGGCACGAGGGGAAGGTCCTGGAGCTGAGGAAGGCGCTGTACGGGCTGTGTCAGGCGCCGCACGCATGGAACGTGAAGCTCGACGGCAGTCTGCGCAAGCTCGGGTTCACGCGGTGCGCCAGCGAGCACGGCATGTACACGCGAGGTGTGGTGACGTCACACGTGGTGGTGGGCGTCTACATCGACGATTTGATCATCACAGGCGCGAACCCGGCAGACATCGATGCGTTCAAGGAGGAGATGCGTCGGCTGTTTCGTATGAGCGTTGAGTGACCTCGAGCTTCTCTCGTACTATCTTAGCATTGAGGTGAAGCAAGGTCGGAGCGCCATCACTCTTGGGCAAGCTGCGTTTGTGAAGAAGCTCCTGGAGAAGGCGGGGATGGGAAGCTGCAAACCCTGTCACACGCCAATGGAGGCGCGACTCCGTCTCTCGACCAAGAGCACCACGGCGGAGGTCGACACGACCATGTACCGCAACCTGATGGGCAGCTTGCGGTATCTGGTGCACACGCGCCCTGACATCGCCTTCGCTATAGGGTATGTCAGCCGCTTCATGGACAAGCCGCGGCAGGAGCATCTCATCGCTGCCAAGCATCTACTGCGGTACATTGCTGGCACGGTGGATTATGGCATTGTCTACCCCAAGTTGCGAAATGGCGACAACAGGCTAACGGGGTACAGTGATAACGATTGGAGGGGAGGTGCCGATGAAAGGAGAAGCACCGCAGGCGTGATCTACTTTCTGGGGGAGCTGCCGATCACATGGCAGTCCCAAAAGCAGAAGGCAGTGGCTCTCTCCACATGTGAGGCGGAGTAGATGGCCGGTGCAGTGGGAGCTTGCCAAGCCATGTGGCTCATCCAGCTGCTGGGCGACATCACCGACAAAGAAGTCCAATAGCCTATTCTGAAGATGGACAATTAGTCCGCGATCGCCCTGAGCAAGAATCCTGTTCTACACGATCGCAGTAAGCACATTGATACTAAATTCCATTTCATTTGCAAATGCATGGACAGCGGGAGGATTTGCATGGACTACGCGAGCACCCAGGAGCAGCTCATCGACGTCTTGACGAAGTCGCTAGGGCGCGTGAGGTTCTGTGAACTTCGCTACATGATCGAGGTCGTCAAATTGAAGAATTGAGCATGAATTAGGGGGAGATTGTTAGATAATCCAGGATCAATTTTGCTCCGATCCTTTCTTTGGCTATTAGGGATTAACATGGGCTCGGTCTTAGCCGAATCGAGCGCGTCTGTATCGCCTGATGCATGCTGTGTTCATGCAGAGGCTCTCCTTCTTTTTAGCGGTAGTGGTGGTAGTGGTCACCGCGCGCGTGGCGCTCTCGTCCGTGGGATGGCGCGGACCAGTCGAAGATCGTGGCATGTGCGCCGTAGTGGAGTTAGTGGAGTTAGTGGCTATGGCGTTGTAATCGTGTATATATATTTTGCAATAGAGTCAAGGAAAAAGCTGCATTGGTTAGCGGCTCCAAAATCTCTTGAGTTCCACTGTGTTCACGTGCGTTGTCTGCGTGTGACAGTTCATTGTCTTCGTCTCCGGCGACGGGCGCCAGCGAGCGAGAGACTACAGAGTGATGTTGGTACTAGGATCCGAAGTTTCGTACACACCAAGAGCACCGCCTAATGGCCGCCAACCACGTGCCGCTCTATTTCCTCTGTGTCTAATATAAATCATCCTCCACTCAGAGCTCAGACGTACGCGTTCTATCCGATTCCAATACGAAGAAGACCAGATCTATGTCCACGCCCTATATGAAGTCCTCCGATTACTGAGGTTTAGTAAAAAAAAATTGTGGCCCCATGCAAGGCACGAGCATATATCTATGACAATAAAAAAAAAGGAATTTCTAGCAACACAAACATAATATATATTACATATTCACATGTATAAACAAAAGGCAATAAACATCACACAATTTTATGACTCGACTTAAAACAAATTTAATAGATTACATAAACAATTTATTAATAAAATACATGTTTTATTCAAAATGATCTATTTTAGACCTCCATTGGACATCTGTGCGTGGAAACCGAAACCCAAAGCCGAACCCGATAAGTTTTGGGTCCCTGAACCTGAAAACCGTGGGGGAAATTGTCCCCACCCAAACCCGCTGGGCCCAAAATCTGCCGAGTCTCGACCTGAAACCGCCCTCTAGTAAAGCTGGATTATTCCGAATTGTGGAAGCTAGCTTGTAAAAGTTTGATTATAAAAATCTAGAGTTTGGGGACGTTTGGAGATATAGTAGATTCTAAAAGCTAGGATTGGACATCTTTTAAAAGTAAAATGTTTAGAATATCCTCACTCTTTAGCATAGGTAAATGTGGCGAGGCAAAAAGGAAGGGCATAGTCATCTTTTCAAATCTGGAAGCTGCAAAAAGCTTGGTTGCACCAGCTTATGAGATTATAAATCTCAAGATCTCTGAAAAACCTATTCTCAGTTCGGATTGCAGGCTGCAACTCACCTGTATGAAGCAGTAATCGTCGGATCTATCCAAAAGCTGGGTTTCTTTGGATCCCTACCTGGATTTTAGAAGCTAGCTTCCATAATTTGCTAGAAACCAAAAAGGGCCTAATCATCAACTATGTGTGCAGCCACACTTTATCCTAGGCCAACGTTACTTCAAGATCCATGTAAGTCAACAACTCTTTTTCAACTCCGTATGCCAGCTCTCACGATATAAGCTACGTGATATTCTATTTTCATCTCTATGTCTCTCCTCTCTCTTTTCTCTCTCCAAACAATCCAACTCCTGCATCTCCTGCCACAGGCATCAGCCATATTGCCGTCTCGACCTTTCCACAGAGAAATGCAGTCAGATGATGATGCTTTCGGTTTTACAACAGAGAAGCAAGATGGTTTGGATAAGAGGAAAAGCTCTGCAAAGAAACTTGTTCAGTATTCGCTTCGAACTGCATTGTGATTCATGCATTTGTAAGCCTGATATGATACGATACAGTCATAGTGTCTACGCATGCGGGCTCCGGCAGGCACCCGCAGGCCTCCTTTCCTCTCCCCGCAAAGGCCAGCAGAGCTGGCGATTAGCAAAAAAAG
>JAHUYU010001788.1:0-12086 GCA_030439765.1 Tripidium arundinaceum | reverse complement strand
GAGGAAGTCAATGGGCTAGGCCTCACACAATTAGCACCATCCGATGTTGTGAGAAAGATCTTGAGTGTCCTCCCCATTCACAAGTATGGGCATATTGTTACGGTGCTTCACCAAGGTGATCTTTCCACCACTCTCCAACTCAAATATTGGGGAAGATTAATGCACATGAGATATACATGCACATCACTCCACAAGATGGCTTTTCTTCCAACAAGAAGAAAGATTTGGCATTCAAGGCTAGCCAAGAGAAGAAGGGCAAAGCAAAAGTCAAGGAGGATGTTCTTGAAAGCTTAAGTGATGATGAAGTTGATGACGCAAATATTGCTCTCATGGTGAGGAAGGCCACCAAAGTGCTCAAAAGGCTAAAAAAGAATGGCGTCAAGTTTGACTCAAAGAAGAAGAAGTTTTTCACTAGTAGCAAGAGGAAGCCCATCTCTAAAATGGATTGCTACAATTGTGGTGATCTTGGTCATCTAGCTCATCAATGTCCTAAACCCAAGAAAGAAAAGTACAAGAAGAAGAACAAGGACAAGAAAGATGACTCAAGTGATGATGAAAAGAAGAAAGACAAGCCAAACAAGAACAAGGATGGCAAGAAGAAGCAATATCACAAGAAGAAGAATGGCAAGGCTTATATTATTGGTGATTGGCTCACGGATATTGAATCATCAAGTGGCTCATCCTCCAATGATAGTGATGATGAAAAAGAAAAGGCGGCGGCTCTTGTGATTGGGATTTCACTACCTCCACCGCCGCCACCGCCATCATCCTTTACACTGTAACACCCTAGTGTTAAGCTTGCATAAGTGCACTTGCATTGCATGAGCATAGGCATCATTCATTCATTTCATGAGCATGAGAATATGAATTGCATTTCAATTACTTTATGTTATCACATGTGATGCTTGATCCTTCATATGTGGATGCTTAATGATCATGCTTGTTAATGCAAGTAATGTTGTTGTTGTTGTTTGGTCACTAAACCAGCTTAGACATGGTTAGGATTGAAAATGAAGCAATGTTTATATTCATGACCTTGCCTAAATATGCTTCTAAGTGATAGTTGACCAGATCTTGGCCCTAGGGTACTTGTGTTTGACCTAGCTTGAATGGTTACTTAGAGGCTTTGCATGTTTGTACACCCTTAATAAAAGTTGTAGAAAATTTTATAAGGAACAAACTTTGTTTAAGGGTCATGTCATGAAAATGTGCCTAACTTGCTCAAAAACAGCTCACAAGTGATAAGTCAGTGCTGTTTTGGAAGCTGAAAAATTGGCTAAGTCCTAAAGCTGATTTTCAGTTTCATTTACCTTTGTTTGGCGACTTTCAGTTTGAAAACCAGTTTGAATTTGACCATGATCCTTTAAGCAAAGTTGTTGTACCCACTTAGTTCTGCACCATGGTGAAACTGGTTTAGCAAAACACTGCACGGATTAGGAGTAATAGAGGGCCAAAAGTGGAGTTTCAGTCAGCCTTGACTAAAACTGAATCAACTTCGGCTGATTCAAATCGGCCGGCAGTGGCCGACCGGCCTCAGGCCACGCGTGATGCATGGGCGCCATACGTTGGCGCTGGGCCCACGGCCGCGGCCAGAAGAGGCAGCACTGCCATGCGCTCCCTCTCCACTTTCTCGTTCACTCTCTCTCGCTCTCTGCTCTCTCTTCCTCGCCCTCGCCATGGAGCAGCAACCGCAGCGCCACCGCCGCGCCTTTGCCGGCAGCGCTCGCCGTCCTCGCTGTGCCGTCGATCGATTGCGCTCTCCCATAGCTCCAGCATCACCTCCTCTACCTTTTCGTCCTAGCCGCAAGGCGAAACAAGCCCAGGTAAAGGCTCATTGGCCATTGCCGCCGTCGCCATGGTCGCCGGAGCTCCGCCGAGCTCGAGCTCGCCGTGGCCGAGCCGTCTCGCACCTGCTCTGCTCTGTTTCTCTCTTGTTCCATGGTCGTTAGGGTTAGTGGTTACTCGAGCTATAGACGGTTTTCCAATGTCGGCCGTCGTCGGCGACGAACACCACTCTGCACCATCATGAACTGGCTGCGCCGCTGCCGTGCACGTGGCCGTGCTTCACCGGCGCCTCGCACACTTCTAATTCGAACCCTAGATCCGCGCTAGAGGTTCGTAGAGGTGTAGCCTAGCTCGTCTGACCTCACCGTGGCTGGAGATTACCGGCGTGCCACCGCGCATCGCCGCCATCAGCACCGTCGCCTTAGCTAGAGTCCGGTAGAGGTTAAACCGGGGGCACCGTTGGGTGCGGATCGTCGAGAGGAGCACGAAGGTGGTGTTGGTTCCGCCGGAGATCTCGCCAGCGGCGAGTATTCGCCGGTCAAACCTCACCCCTGCTCCGGTTCTCTGACAGGTGAGGTCGGTTGACCGCGGGGCCCGACTGTCAGCGCCTCGGATGCGGTAGACCGGGTGCAAGTAGCGTTTAGGGTTAGTTGTTTTTCTTTTATTCTTTTTCAGAAAGTGCTTAATAGCTTTAGAAATTCATATCTCTTGTTAGGAAGGTCCTTTGAGTGTGAAACAAATTTTGTTAGTTTCGTTGTGAAGAGTACTACCTGTAAAAATATAAAATGTGAACTTTTCTATAGTTTTATATGCTGATTTATTTATTTTGTTAAATGCTATTTATCTTAGAAAATGAATAAATAAATATTGGTAAGGGCTAAAAATGTTATTCTAATTCGTTAATCTTGTTTTGACATGCTTTAGCTAGGAAAAATACTAAACCTATAGTAAGCATAGTTAAAATATGCTTTTGCAATTTAGCTTAATTAAATGCTTTACCTTGTGAATTTATTTGGGGTAAATATATGTAGGATCTGTGCATGAGTAATTTTCTACAATGTTCTTATGCCTAGGTGAATGCAAGAAAAATATGAAATCTATTGTTTGATACTTTTCACTGTACTAAGTATTTTTGAGTATTAGTAAGCCTTTTAACTTGTCATTTTTTTAGAGGGTGCTATTCTTATTCAAATGGCATGAAAATTTTACAGTGGACTCTTGGAAACATGTGTAGGCTGCTGTAATTTTCTTAGAATTTTTTGTGCACTGGAAGTAGCAGTTCTAGTTTTAACCTATTATATCCAATAAGTGAATAAATGCTTTAAGAATTTAATGGAGCTTGACCATGATGCTTGTTGGCATGTTCATGATTTATGTAAACTGTTGAAATGTTTGGTTACGCTCAATTTTGATTAGTTGTATGCAGCAAGTACATAATTGCTTCATATGTTTGTGCATGTGGTTCCAATACTTTGTTTGCTTATTGTGTACTTGATGCTTGTTATTAGATGCTTAGGCTAATTAAGTTAAGTTGCTAGCTGCAGGTGTTAGGCCTCTTACTGTTGATGAGCAACTTTACCTTAGGTTACTAGAACGTGGTGAGTGTATGCTTAATTTTACAAAGAAAGAGATATGCACCTACTCGGTTAAATCAAAATAATCTTGTTATCACCATTAAATAGTTGTAGATAAGCATATATGAACATGAGCACCTTATCATATCATCCTTATATTCATTCCCTGTGCATTCTCTATGTTCATACATGTATGCATGCATACAGGATCGCCAGAGGGGGTGACACTTATCGAGTTCGTGCCAGTTGTTGGCATTTCTTAGCGTCGTCACCAAGAATAGAGATAGGACCCATCCCCGGCAACGGCGCCAGAAATGCCTGTTGGCATTTCCTAGCATCACTGCCAAAAAAGGCAATGACACCAGAGAATGTCAACCGGTAAATCTTAACGATTACAGATTTAACTCCGCAAGCGCACGGAAATACCGTTGTAGCATTTCACCCGGAAGTATTTCAGGGTATCGTTATTTATATTTTCCCAAATGAAGGCATGGTGTAAAGAGTCTAGTATGGATATGAACAAGATAACATGATTGCAAAGATGAACCAAATGCTTATGGCAGGGGTAAACATGATGGTTTTGGGATAGTGTGACACACACTCGAGTCTAACACCTGAGCAGAGAAAGAAGGAAAAAGGACTAAAGAATAAAAGAATAAATCTATGAGAGCAGGCATATCCTTGATACAGCTATGCAAAGAATAGTAAGTAATCATACATGTACATGAGTAAGAGCTAGCGCTAAGTGTGAGATAGGTCGGGAGGCCACCGAGTACTGGTCTGCCAGCAACCTCATGTGACAATTTACGTACTCCTACACCATACCTGAACATGGGGGATTACGAAGGACGGACAGGGCTGTCACCACCTGCCGCCTACCCCTCAACCGTGGAGCATGAAATGCATTCACCTGTTTCTGTATACCTGAGCACCATGCTCGCGTATAGAGAAACTACCCAAGCCCCTCTGGGTCCCCGACCCTACGGATCGACAGGTAAGAAGCTTGGGCACACCCGAAAGCACGATGAACCGCCACCTCAACTTAACTCTATTTCTTATCATAAACATGATATGAATGTTTAAGCATAAAGTTCTACATGGCAATATCATGACATATAAACTATAGAGTAGCTCATATATCAAGATAATATCATGAGAACTATACTCTAGTTTACTTGCATAACTATATCGATAAAGTGAAGACAAGACTTTGGAGAAATGATTCATCTTATTCATACCAAGATTCTTCTCCAAGGAGTCAAGCCCTCCAAGGTAGCTTTGCCTTGCTCTAGCACTACTAAGGAAAAGGTAAAAACTAGAGAGGTGTGCTCAAGATGTATTGACTCAAGGTGGTGTGTGTGTAAAGAGAGCACTACCCCTCCTTTTATACATAAAGGAGGTCGGTTTGGGGTGCCATAAAATAGGAAACTAGCCTACACCGCCTCTACATGTCGGCATGCAACCGCCAGAGAAAGGTGGGCCCGAGGGGAGCTAGTGGCGGTGCCTGGCCCGCTCCCCTCGCCACCGCCTTTCTCTGGTGGGCCTCTGGTTGGACCAGGGTCGCCTCCACGTAGGTGTTCGGCCCAAATTTTGCATGAAAGTGGGCTTTTGCTTGGCTCCTTGGTGTATGATCTGCATTACACTTTCTCTGTTGGCGTATTTTGATTCTTGTTCCACTGTATTTTGGTATAGTCTCTGCAAAATAATAAGCTTCCAATACAAGTGGAACTTTGTCAATAGTAAAAGCATATGTGTTAAAAGTATGTCTATTTCTCCTATTTTTGGACTATAATTGGCGGTCGGATATGGTCGTTAGTGACCGCCAACAAATCCCCCAAGCTTAACCTTTGCTCATCCCGAGCAAATAGCTAAGTACTTGGTTGATGATCAGGAATTGCTACTATGCCGTTATAATTCACAAGTGCCATGTTTATAACAAAGTATTCTTCCGCAATTCAAATAAGTTGGCATCTTTATTCACCCTTTACCTTGATCCATGTGGGGCGTATAGCTTTTCCAAGTTCTTGGGCGGTTGCAAGATAGAATGGTTAGAACAGAATCACCAATCATTCATTCTTTGATTAACCATCTATCCGGAGGTTTTATGAATTTTGTAAAACAAAAGTAAGTTCCTCAAATGATTCTCTCGATCGCTCAATGTGTATGAAACCTCACCAAGGCATTTGGTATGTTGCCTTCTTTTTTTCATATCCTACCACTAAGGCTTTTGAGCGATCGAGAGAATCATTTGAGGAACTTACTTTTGTTTTACAAAATTCATAAAACCTCCGGATAGATGGTTAATCAAAGAATGAATGATTGGTGATTCTGTTCTAACCATTCTATCTTGCAACCGCCCAAGAACTTGGAAAAGCTATACGCCCCACATGGATCAAGGTAAAGGGTGAATAAAGATGCCAACTTATTTGAATTGCGGAAGAATACTTTGTTATAAACATGGCACTTGTGAATTATAACGGCATAGTAGCAATTCCTGATCATCAACCAAGTACTTAGCTATTTGCTCGGGATGAGCAAAGGTTAAGCTTGGGGGATTTGTTGGCGGTCACTAACGACCATATCCGACCGCCAATTATAGTCCAAAAATAGGAGAAATAGACATACTTTTAACACATATGCTTTTACTATTGACAAAGTTCCACTTGTATTGGAAGCTTATTATTTTGCAGAGACTATACCAAAATACAGTGGAACAAGAATCAAAATACGCCAACAGAGAAAGTGTAATGCAGATCATACACCAAGGAGCCAAGCAAAAGCCCACTTTCATGCAAAATTTGGGCCGAACACCTACGTGGAGGCGACCCTGGTCCAACCAGAGGCCCACCAGAGAAAGGCGGTGGCGAGGGGAGCGGGCCAGGCACCGCCACTAGCTCCCCTCGGGCCCACCTTTCTCTGGCGGTTGCATGCCGACATGTAGAGGCGGTGTAGGCTAGTTTCCTATTTTATGGCACCCCAAACCGACCTCCTTTATGTATAAAAGGAGGGGTAGTGCTCTCTTTACACACACACCACCTTGAGTCAATACATCTTGAGCACACCTCTCTAGTTTTTACCTTTTCCTTAGTAGTGCTAGAGCAAGGCAAAGCTACCTTGGAGGGCTTGACTCCTTGGAGAAGAATCTTGGTATGAATAAGATGAATCATTTCTCCAAAGTCTTGTCTTCACTTTATCGATATAGTTATGCAAGTAAACTAGAGTATAGTTCTCATGATATTATCTTGATATATGAGCTACTCTATAGTTTATATGTCATGATATTGCCATGTAGAACTTTATGCTTAAACATTCATATCATGTTTATGATAAGAAATAGAGTTAAGTTGAGGTGGCGGTTCATCGTGCTTTCGGGTGTGCCCAAGCTTCTTACCTGTCGATCCGTAGGGTCGGGGACCCAGAGGGGCTTGGGTAGTTTCTCTATACGCGAGCATGGTGCTCAGGTATACAGAAACAGGTGAATGCATTTCATGCTCCACGGTTGAGGGGTAGGCGGCAGGTGGTGACAGCCCTGTCCGTCCTTCGTAATCCCCCATGTTCAGGTATGGTGTAGGAGTACGTAAATTGTCACATGAGGTTGCTGGCAGACCAGTACTCGGTGGCCTCCCGACCTATCTCACACTTAGCGCTAGCTCTTACTCATGTACATGTATGATTACTTACTATTCTTTGCATAGCTGTATCAAGGATATGCCTGCTCTCATAGATTTATTCTTTTATTCTTTAGTCCTTTTTCCTTCTTTCTCTGCTCAGGTGTTAGACTCGAGTGTGTGTCACACTATCCCAAAACCATCATGTTTACCCCCTGCCATAAGCATTTGGTTCATCTTTGCAATCATGTTATCTTGTTCATATCCATACTAGACTCTTTACACCATGCCTTCATTTGGGAAAATATAAATAACGATACCCTGAAATACTTCCGGGTGAAATGCTACAACGGTATTTCCGTGCGCTTGCGGAGTTAAATCTGTAATCGTTAAGATTTACCGGTTGACATTCTCTGGTGTCATTGCCTTTTTTGGCAGTGATGCTAGGAAATGCCAACAGGCATTTCTGGCGCCGTTGCCGGGGATGGGTCCTATCTCTATTCTTGGTGACGACGCTAAGAAATGCCAACAACTGGCACGAACTCGATAAGTGTCACCCCCTCTGGCGATCCTGTATGCATGCATACATGTATGAACATAGAGAATGCACAGGGAATGAATATAAGGATGATATGATAAGGTGCTCATGTTCATATATGCTTATCTACAACTATTTAATGGTGATAACAAGATTATTTTGATTTAACCGAGTAGGTGCATATCTCTTTCTTTGTAAAATTAAGCATACACTCACCACGTTCTAGTAACCTAAGGTAAAGTTGCTCATCAACAGTAAGAGGCCTAACACCTGCAGCTAGCAACTTAACTTAATTAGCCTAAGCATCTAATAACAAGCATCAAGTACACAATAAGCAAACAAAGTATTGGAACCACATGCACAAACATATGAAGCAATTATGTACTTGCTGCATACAACTAATCAAAATTGAGCGTAACCAAACATTTCAACAGTTTACATAAATCATGAACATGCCAACAAGCATCATGGTCAAGCTCCATTAAATTCTTAAAGCATTTATTCACTTATTGGATATAATAGGTTAAAACTAGAACTGCTACTTCCAGTGCACAAAAAATTCTAAGAAAATTACAGCAGCCTACACATGTTTCCAAGAGTCCACTGTAAAATTTTCATGCCATTTGAATAAGAATAGCACCCTCTAAAAAAATGACAAGTTAAAAGGCTTACTAATACTCAAAAATACTTAGTACAGTGAAAAGTATCAAACAATAGATTTCATATTTTTCTTGCATTCACCTAGGCATAAGAACATTGTAGAAAATTACTCATGCACAGATCCTACATATATTTACCCCAAATAAATTCACAAGGTAAAGCATTTAATTAAGCTAAATTGCAAAAGCATATTTTAACTATGCTTACTATAGGTTTAGTATTTTTCCTAGCTAAAGCATGTCAAAACAAGATTAACGAATTAGAATAACATTTTTAGCCCTTACCAATATTTATTTATTCATTTTCTAAGATAAATAGCATTTAACAAAATAAATAAATCAGCATATAAAACTATAGAAAAGTTCACATTTTATATTTTTACAGGTAGTACTCTTCACAACGAAACTAACAAAATTTGTTTCACACTCAAAGGACCTTCCTAACAAGAGATATGAATTTCTAAAGCTATTAAGCACTTTCTGAAAAAGAATAAAAGAAAAACAACTAACCCTAAACGCTACTTGCACCCGGTCTACCGCATCCGAGGCGCTGACAGTCGGGCCCCGCGGTCAACCGACCTCACCTGTCAGAGAACCGGAGCAGGGGTGAGGTTTGACCGGCGAATACTCGCCGCTGGCGAGATCTCCGGCGGAACCAACACCACCTTCGTGCTCCTCTCGACGATCCGCACCCAACGGTGCCCCCGGTTTAACCTCTACCGGACTCTAGCTAAGGCGACGGTGCTGATGGCGGCGATGCGCGGTGGCACGCCGGTAATCTCCAGCCACGGTGAGGTCAGACGAGCTAGGCTACACCTCTACGAACCTCTAGCGCGGATCTAGGGTTCGAATTAGAAGTGTGCGAGGCGCCGGTGAAGCACGGCCACGTGCACGGCAGCGGCGCAGCCAGTTCATGATGGTGCAGAGTGGTGTTCGTCGCCGACGACGGCCGACATTGGAAAACCGTCTATAGCTCGAGTAACCACTAACCCTAACGACCATGGAACAAGAGAGAAACAGAGCAGAGCAGGTGCGAGACGGCTCGGCCACGGCGAGCTCGAGCTCGGCGGAGCTCCGGCGACCATGGCGACGGCGGCAATGGCCAATGAGCCTTTACCTGGGCTTGTTTCGCCTTGCGGCTAGGACGAAAAGGTAGAGGAGGTGATGCTGGAGCTATGGGAGAGCGCAATCGATCGACGGCACAGCGAGGACGGCGAGCGCTGCCGGCAAAGGCGCGGCGGTGGCGCTGCGGTTGCTGCTCCATGGCGAGGGCGAGGAAGAGAGAGCAGAGAGCGAGAGAGAGTGAACGAGAAAGTGGAGAGGGAGCGCATGGCAGTGCTGCCTCTTCTGGCCGCGGCCGTGGGCCCAGCGCCAACGTATGGCGCCCATGCATCACGCGTGGCCTGAGGCCGGTCGGCCACTGCCGGCCGATTTGAATCAGCCGAAGTTGATTCAGTTTTAGTCAAGGCTGACTGAAACTCCACTTTTGGCCCTCTATTACTCCTAATCCGTGCAGTGTTTTGCTAAACCAGTTTCACCATGGTGCAGAACTAAGTGGGTACAACAACTTTGCTTAAAGGATCATGGTCAAATTCAAACTGGTTTTCAAACTGAAAGTCGCCAAACAAAGGTAAATGAAACTGAAAATCAGCTTTAGGACTTAGCCAATTTTTCAGCTTCCAAAACAGCACTGACTTATCACTTGTGAGCTGTTTTTGAGCAAGTTAGGCACATTTTCATGACATGACCCTTAAACAAAGTTTGTTCCTTATAAAATTTTCTACAACTTTTATTAAGGGTGTACAAACATGCAAAGCCTCTAAGTAACCATTCAAGCTAGGTCAAACACAAGTACCCTAGGGCCAAGATCTGGTCAACTATCACTTAGAAGCATATTTAGGCAAGGTCATGAATATAAACATTGCTTCATTTTCAATCCTAACCATGTCTAAGCTGGTTTAGTGACCAAACAACAACAACAACATTACTTGCATTAACAAGCATGATCATTAAGCATCCACATATGAAGGATCAAGCATCACATGTGATAACATAAAGTAATTGAAATGCAATTCATATTCTCATGCTCATGAAATGAATGAATGATGCCTATGCTCATGCAATGCAAGTGCACTTATGCAAGCTTAACACTAGGGTGTTACAGTGTAAAGGATGATGGCGGTGGCGGCGGTGGAGGTAGTGAAATCCCAATCACAAGAGCCGCCGCCTTTTCTTTTTCATCATCACTATCATTGGAGGATGAGCCACTTGATGATTCAATATCCGTGAGCCAATCACCAATAATATAAGCCTTGCCATTCTTCTTCTTGTGATATTGCTTCTTCTTGCCATCCTTGTTCTTGTTTGGCTTGTCTTTCTTCTTTTCATCATCACTTGAGTCATCTTTCTTGTCCTTGTTCTTCTTCTTGTACTTTTCTTTCTTGGGTTTAGGACATTGATGAGCTAGATGACCAAGATCACCACAATTGTAGCAATCCATTTTAGAGATGGGCTTCCTCTTGCTACTAGTGAAAAACTTCTTCTTCTTTGAGTCAAACTTGACGCCATTCTTTTTTAGCCTTTTGAGCACTTTGGTGGCCTTCCTCACCATGAGAGCAATATTTGCGTCATCAACTTCATCATCACTTAAGCTTTCAAGAACATCCTCCTTGACTTTTGCTTTGCCCTTCTTCTCTTGGCTAGCCTTGAATGCCAAATCTTTCTTCTTGTTGGAAGAAAAGCCATCTTGTGGAGTGATGTGCATGTATATCTCATGTGCATTAATCTTCCCCAATATTTGAGTTGGAGAGTGGTGGAAAGAAGAAAGACAAGCCAAACAAGAACAAGGATGGCCAAGAAGAAGCAATATCACAAGAAGAAGAATGGCAAGGCTTATATTATTGGTGATTGGCTCACGGATATTGAATCATCAAGTGGCTCATCCTCCAATGATAGTGATGATGAAAAAGAAAAGGCGGCGGCTCTTGTGATTGGGATTTCACTACCTCCACCGCCGCCACCGCCATCATCCTTTACACTGTAACACCCTAGTGTTAAGCTTGCATAAGTGCACTTGCATTGCATGAGCATAGGCATCATTCATTCATTTCATGAGCATGAGAATATGAATTGCATTTCAATTACTTTATGTTATCACATGTGATGCTTGATCCTTCATATGTGGATGCTTAATGATCATGCTTGTTAATGCAAGTAATGTTGTTGTTGTTGTTTGGTCACTAAACCAGCTTAGACATGGTTAGGATTGAAAATGAAGCAATGTTTATATTCATGACCTTGCCTAAATATGCTTCTAAGTGATAGTTGACCAGATCTTGGCCCTAGGGTACTTGTGTTTGACCTAGCTTGAATGGTTACTTAGAGGCTTTGCATGTTTGTACACCCTTAATAAAAGTTGTAGAAAATTTTATAAGGAACAAACTTTGTTTAAGGGTCATGTCATGAAAATGTGCCTAACTTGCTCAAAAACAGCTCACAAGTGATAAGTCAGTGCTGTTTTGGAAGCTGAAAAATTGGCTAAGTCCTAAAGCTGATTTTCAGTTTCATTTACCTTTGTTTGGCGACTTTCAGTTTGAAAACCAGTTTGAATTTGACCATGATCCTTTAAGCAAAGTTGTTGTACCCACTTAGTCTGCACCATGGTGAAACTGGTTTAGCAAAACACTGCACGGATTAGGAGTATAGAGGGCCAAAAGTGGAGTTTCAGTCAGCCTTGACTAAAACTGAATCAACTTCGGCTGATTCAAATCGGCCGGCAGTGGCCGACCGGCCTCAGGCCACGCGTGATGCATGGGCGCCATACGTTGGCGCTGGGCCCACGGCCGCGGCCAGAGAGGCAGCACTGCCATGCGCTCCCTCTCCACTTTCTCGTTCACTCTCTCTCGCTCTCTGCTCTCTCTCT
>JAHUYU010002750.1:0-15947 GCA_030439765.1 Tripidium arundinaceum | reverse complement strand
CAGCCTGGAAAACTGACGGAATAGTTGTTCACTGGACGATGATATTAATGATGATGATATTGATGATGGTTATTGCTCATATTTATGATCATGTGGTATAATTGGGGCTTAAGCATAACTTGTTGCTACTTAATGCTAAAATTGTGACTTATTAAAATGCTAACCGCAGTTTAAACCGTGTCATCCTATTGAGCTTCATAACCCCATGTTGTATTTGTTGAGTACGAGATGTACTTACGCTTGTTTATTTTCATTACTTGGATAAAAATCCTAGATGGGTAACAGATGGTAATGATGGCTATGCTGATTTTTCTGAGGATTACTAGTCTTGCGATCAACCAGTAAACCGTCCCTGTGGTTATGGAGGTGCCATAGCAGTTACCTTTATTTCCGCTTGCTAAGATTTGATATTTGTGTAATAGTTTAAGTATTTCGTGATGTAATAAAGCACTTTGTTTGGTACTCTCTTATAATTTGTCACTATATGTGTGTGATTGATTCCTGGGCACACATATGGTTGTATACTCGGTTTTGTCTTTAAAACTAGGTATGACATTCATTAATGGTTGCATGGGTATAACATAAATATTATCATACAAGTCTTCTTTATCACAAGGAACATCAAGCAAATCATCTTGTGACAAAGGTAATGAAGCGAAGATTCCACTAATATTTGCTCTATCATAGCATGATTGGTGGAAAAATTCAGCATATCAAGAGAACTCTCACCTTCCGTGAGTTTAGCATCATGGGCATTACCTTTGCTCTCATGTTCAGCAGGACTAATAGGTGCACTCTGAGATGATGGTTCTGAATTTTCACATGAGACTATGAGCACCTCATTTTCTGTAACATCATCCTCTCTCTTTTGTACATTGTCCTGCAAAAGGTTAGACATAGCAGGAGGAAAGACAAGAGACTGATCTAGTTGATGCACCTCATCATATGAATTAATTACAAGAGATGGATTAACAAAAGTTTCTCTCATCAGAATTTTCATATCGTTCCATGTGTGAGGTTTATCTGAAGAACTTAAAGACTCCCACCGTGTTGATGCCAAATGTCTCAAAACACTAGTTGCATTCTTAATCTTCCTCCGTTCACACATAAAACATTGTGCAAAGATATTATCCATTTTAGTTTCCCACTCAATGTACTCATCAGTGCCAATACCATCATAAGTCAGTGGGGAAGAAAGAATAGAATGACCTGCCGGAGGAGGTGTAGCAGCAATAGTGCGTGTCTCATGCATCTTTGATGTCTCATATCGGTGAGTGTTGTAACCTGTCATTGTTAGTATCAAACAAGAAAACACACAAGTATGTATTTTCCTATCATCTACTAGGATGTGGTTAAGGAGTAAAGTCACACACTCTTAAGCGTCTTTCCACGTGCTTGCAAGTGTTCTTATCAAAGCAACAGGTGGAACAATCGGCAGCTGGTTGTGAGACCGTTGTAGCTTGAGTGTAACAGTTGTAAAGGCGAACCTATACTTGGTCAAAAGAAAGTAGAGCTTGGGAAGCTTAAAACATGGTAGCAAGGAATAGCAATAATTTAATTCAGAAATTGCAAGATTGAAAAGCAGTCCCAAACTAGTCTACGTCGTCGGCCTAAACTCGTCCTGGGCCTAGTTCAAGCAAGCAAAGATACAAGTCAGCACAAGGACAGCAAAGGATGCAAGCACTTCTGATTTTTTTGCTTTTTTTTCTCTTCTTTTTTCTTTTCTTTATTTTTTCTCTCCTTTTTTATTAGGTGCAGATTTTTTTTCCTTTTTTTGCACCTTCTGCCTTTTCTTTCTTTCTTTCTTTTTACCTCAGAAGGGTGTCGCAAACAATTAGCTATTTGCACGTCAAATATGTTGGGTAGATTCTCAACACCAAAAGTTCAATTGATCAAAATAAAATTTGGGTTGCACTAATAACTTGGAGTATTGTTACAGGTGATAGCCCAAATTATGTAGCTGAACTGCAGAATGCTGTTGCGATGCAGCAAAAGGATATGGTCCGAAAAGAATTAAAATCAACTTGTCTGTGAGAAGCACGGGGTGTTAAAAGAACACCACAAATGCTAGGTACTAGGTGAAAGCCCTAGTTTGGTTTTGGATAATGATGAAACCTTAGTGTACTAACCCGTTGCTCTAAGTGATCCTGAGATAGGTTGGTACACCCCAAGTGATGAAGCATGGTGGCTCTCAAGGTGATGGAGATGGCCACATGAAATGATGGTGATCAAGTGCTTCACATTAGGAAAAGAAGAAAGAGAAAAACAAAATTGCTCAAGGCAAAGGTATATTTGATAGGAGCATTTTGTTTTGGCACACAAGACACCATAGAGGGTGTGAGTGCATTTAGGATTGATAGCCGTACTATAAAGAGGGAAGAAACTCGTTTGTGAAATGCGGTTATCAAAGTGCCACTAGATGATCTAACTCATTGCATGTGCATTTAGATTCTAGTGAGTGCTAACTCACATGCACTATGGTGAGACACTTAGTGGTTAGCAACTTGGAAGCAAGGGTAGTGAAGATCGGCATTGGAAACAAGGTTTTAGAGTGACCGGACTCTGCACCGGACCCTCCTGGTGAGTCCGGTGGCTAACCCTAGCCAAAGCAGTGGAGGCACGCGTTGACCGGACTTTGGCGTGCGTCAGGTCGGGTTCGATCAGACGCATCCGGTGCTGTGTTTGTGCGGCTGGGAACCTCCGCACTCTGCGTTTGCACGTGGACCGGACTCTACGGTAACACTGTGCATTGTCCGATGTGAGTGACGTGGCGCGCTGTGGCTTGCTCAGAAGTGATCGGAATGGCGATCGGACGCGTCTGGTGTGGATTTTGCCGCTCTGAAACCTTACTGGAAACGATCGGACTCACGGGTGCGTGCGTCTGGTCACTTTGTAGCGTTGCGTCCGGTGTAACTTTGACTAGCGCGTGACTAGACTAGCCGTTGGGATCGAACGAGTGTGGTTGAACACGATGGACGCATGGCAGCCATCGGTGCACCAGACTCTGGGGGATCGAACGCTGGTGAGTCCGGTCAAGAATCCGGTTGTAACGTCCCACCCAGGCCCACTTATAATTGACAGCTTTCTAAGAATCAAGACTGCCCTCACAAACCAACACAAGTCTTTTCTGCGCACTTTGTCCTCACTCGTGCGCACCCGGGAAGAAATTCCCGGTCGGTCACCCATCCCCAAATTGCTCCAAGCCAAGCACGCTTAACTTTAGAGTTCTTTGGAATTGGGCTTCCGAAAAAGAAGTTGCAATTTGTTGGTATGAGTATTCTATCAATCTTATTAAGCCGCCAGGATGTGACATCCTCACCCCTTAGAAGACCGACGTCCTCGTCGGTCAATCCCAAGTCAGGAACGTCCCCTCTTGGCCACGTCCGTGTGTCCAGTGCCACACATGTGCCATGCTGGATTACACACCATCCATGCGCACCATGCCTGCGCAACTGCGCCCACACGCGCCCGTGAAACCGCGAGGGTCGGCTCTGATACCATTTGTAACGTCCCACCCAGGCCCACTTATAATTGACAGCTTTCTAAGAATCAAGACTGTCCTCACAAACCAACACAAGTCTTTTCTGCGCACTTTGTCCTCACTCGTGCGCACTCGAGAAGAAATTCCCGTCGGTCACCCATCCCCAAATTGCTCCAAGCCAAGCACGCTTAACTTTAGAGTTCTTTGGAATTGGGCTTCCGAAAAAGAAGTTGCAATTTGTTGGTATGAGTATTCTATCAATCTTATTAAGCCTTGGGCCAGGATGTGACACCGGTCATTACGCAGACAGCCCAGTGAAGGGGTATAACGGCTAGTTGAGAAGGGGGAGTTTATAAATACATGGTGGCCGGCTCTTGGGCAACACTCTTGGCATTTTTGATACACTTGACATCCCTTTGAGCTAAGCCAACTCCCTCCCACTCTTCTCCCTTGATTGATCGCTAATTCTAAGTGAGATTGAGTGATCCAAGTGCATTGCATGAGCTTGTTCATCTAGAGGCACTTGGTGATTGTGTTTCGCTGTGGATTTCACTTGTTACTCTTGGTGTTTACCGACACCTAGACAGCTTGGAGCAGCGAGGATCGTTGAGCGGAGGGTGGTGTTTGTCTCCGGCTCTATTCGGTGGATCTGTGAGGGGTTCTTGAGCCTTCCCCGTGGGAGATCACGAAAGGCATCTTTAGTGGATTGCTCGTAGCTTGTGGATCCCTATCTTGTGTTGGTTGTGCGGCACCCTAGTGAGGGTTTGGCGTGTGATGCCAATTAGCTCGTGAACCTCCAAGTGGGTGAATCGCTACACCGAGGACTAGCTTGCCGGCAAGCAAGTGAACCTCGGTAAAAAATAATTGTGTCATCTCTTTGCCGAGGATTCCATTGGTATTCATTGATTGATATGTTGCTACGTCGGTATACCACTCTATCTCTTGTATACTTTGTTTATATCTTGTGTAGTGGTAGTTCACTTTGCTAGTTGAGTAGTGTAGAATTACTTGCTCTAGTTGTAATTAGTCTTGCTCACTAGTTAGAAAGTAGTGACATAGCTCTTGTGTGATATAGAGATCATAGCAACTAGACTTGTGGATAGGTAGCTTGCAACCCTTTAGTAGGCTAGCGCAAAACTTGCTTATCGCCTCATATTTGTCTAACCACTTTGCTTAAGTGCTGTTGTAGAATTTTTTATAGCCATTTAGGACCTTTCACTAGGCTACCGGCCAAGGAACAAGAGCCAATTCCCTCAGTGCCACTGAAAATTATATGGCTTCCTTCAAAGCCATCCAAATTCCCCAATTCCCTTCACGGCCATCAAATGAAATTTTCCTTTCCCTCACTGCCATTCCGTCGGTTCCTAGTTAAGTTGCTGTTAGGTTCCATAGAAAAATGATGATTTTACCCTCCGAGTCATAGTAAAATTGTGCTATATTTCCTTAGATGCCATTGCATGATATTTTCATCCATTCCCCTAGGTACCATTGCACTGAATATTTATTAATTCCAAATCATTCAAGGATAGTATACGCATATATGATAAGAAACAAGTGAATAAAATACATGTATAACACATATATTTATTATTATATGTAGACAAGTGAATAAAAATACATGTATAATCTCCCACGTACTTGCGCTGCTCGTCCAAGGCTGTTGGTTGAGGCCGGCCGCCCTCCATGCAGGTGGGCTTGCGCAACCGTATCCGGCCCTCCGCCTCCCGAGCGCCAAGGCCAGGTCACTGCCCTGACTTCCCAAGGATGAAGCGCCAGCCCTCCGCGTCCCATGCGCGGAGGCAAGTCGCGGCCACTGGCCCTCCGCCTCCCACGCGTGGAGGCAAGTCGCGGCCGCCTGCCTCCGCCTCCCACAGTCGCTAGCCCGCCGTAGCCTCCAAACGCGGTCACCCACGGGCGCAACGCCTAGCCGCCGCTGCCTCCCAGGTCATAGACTCGAAGCCGCCCACCCTGATTTAGTATTTCCTCGCTCCGTGCGCTCGATGGGGACGGGATCGGGAGAACAGGAGTCGAGGGAAGAACAAGTGATGCATTAGAGAGGTATTTTGGGTGGCTTCGAGTCTATGACCTGGGAGGCAGCGGCGGCTAGGCGTTGCGCCCGTGGGTGACCGGCGTTTGGAGGCTACGGCGGGCTAGCGACTGTGGGAGGCGGAGGCAGGCGGCCGCGACTTGCCTCCACGCGTGGGAGGCGGAGGGCCAGTGGCCGCGACTTGCCTCCGCATGGGACGCGGAGGGCTGGCGCTTCATCCTTGGGAAGTCAGGGCAGTGACCTGGCCTTGGCGCTCGGGAGGCGGAGGGCCGGATACGGTTGCGCAAGCCCACCTGCATTGGAGGGCGGCCGGCCTCAACCAACAGCCTTGGACGAGCAGCGCAAGTACGTGGGAGATTATACATGTATTTTTATTCACTTGTCTACATATAATAATAAATATATGTGTTATACATGTATTTTTATTCACTTGTTTCTTATCATATATGCGTATACTATCCTTGAATGATTTGGAATTAATAAATATTCAGTGCAATGGTACCTAGGGGAATGGATGAAAATATCATGCAATGGCATCTAAGGAAATATAGCACAATTTTACTATGACTCGGAGGGTAAAATCATCATTTTTCTATGGAACCTAACAGCAACTTAACTAGGAACCGACGGAATGGCAGTGAGGGAAAGGAAAATTTCATTTGATGGCCGTGAAGGGAATTGGGGAATTTGGATGGCTTTGAAGGAAGCCATATAATTTTCAGTGGCACTGAGGGAATTGGCTCTTGTTCCTTGGCCGGTAGCCTAGTGAAAGGTCCTAAATGGCTATAAAAAATTCTACAACAGCACTTAAGCAAAGTGGTTAGACAAATATGAGGCGATAAGCAAGTTTTGCGCTAGCCTACTAAAGGGTTGCAAGCTACCTATCCACAAGTCTAGTTGCTATGATCTCTATATCACACAAGAGCTATGTCACTACTTTCTAACTAGTGAGCAAGACTAATTACAACTAGAGCAAGTAATTCTACACTACTCAACTAGCAAAGTGAACTACCACTACACAAGATATAAACAAAGTAATACAAGAGATAGAGTGGTATACCGACGTAGCAACATATCAATCAATGAATACCAATGGAATCCTCGGCAAAGAGATGACACAATTATTTTTTACCGAGGTTCACTTGCTTGCCGGCAAGCTAGTCCTCGGTGTAGCGATTCACCCACTTGGAGGTTCACGAGCTAATTGGCATCACACGCCAAACCCTCACTAGGGTGCCGCACAACCAACACAAGATAGGGATCCACAAGCTACGAGCAATCCACTAAAGATGCCTTTCGTGATCTCCCACGGGGAAGGCTCAAGAACCCCTCACAGATCCACCGAATAGAGCCGGAGACAAACACCACCCTCCGCTCAACGATCCTCGCTGCTCCAAGCTGTCTAGGTGTCGGTAAACACCAAGAGTAACAAGTGAAATCCACAGCGAAACACAATCACCAAGTGCCTCTAGATGAACAAGCTCATGCAATGCACTTGGATCACTCAATCTCACTTAGAATTAGCGATCAATCAAGGGAGAAGAGTGGGAGGGAGTTGGCTTAGCTCAAAGGGATGTCAAGTGTATCAAAAATGCCAAGAGTGTTGCCCAAGAGCCGGCCACCATGTATTTATAAACTCCCCCTTCTCAACTAGCCGTTATACCCCTTCACTGGGCTGTCTGCGTAATGACCGGTGTCACATCCTGGCCCAAGGCTTAATAAGATTGATAGAATACTCATACCAACAAATTGCAACTTCTTTTTCGGAAGCCCAATTCCAAAGAACTCTAAAGTTAAGCGTGCTTGGCTTGGAGCAATTTGGGGATGGGTGACCGACCGGGAATTTCTTCTCGAGTGCGCACGAGTGAGGACAAAGTGCGCAGAAAAGACTTGTGTTGGTTTGTGAGGACAGTCTTGATTCTTAGAAAGCTGTCAATTATAAGTGGGCCTGGGTGGGACGTTACAAATGGTATCAGAGCCGACCCTCGCGGTTTCACGGGCGCGTGTGGGCGCAGTTGCGCAGGCATGGTGCGCATGGATGGTGTGTAATCCAGCATGGCACATGTGGTGGCACTGGACACACGGACGTGGCCAAGAGGGGACGTTCCTGACTTGGGATTGACCGACGAGGACGTCGGTCTTCTAAGGGGGGTGAGGATGTCACATCCTGGCGGCTTAATAAGATTGATAGAATACTCATACCAACAAATTGCAAACTTCTTTTTCGGAAGCCCAATTCCAAAGAACTCTAAAGTTAAGCGTGCTTGGCTTGGAGCAATTTGGGGATGGGTGACCGACCGGGAATTTCTTCCCGGGTGCGCACGAGTGAGGACAAAGTGCGCAGAAAAGACTTGTGTTGGTTTGTGAGGGCAGTCTTGATTCTTAGAAAGCTGTCAATTATAAGTGGGCCTGGGTGGGACGTTACAACCGGATTCTTGACCGGACTCACCAGCGTTCGATCCCCCAGAGTCTGGTGCACCCGATGGCTGCCATGCGTCCATCGTGTTCAACCACACTCGTTCGATCCCAACGGCTAGTCCTAGTCACGCGCTAGTCAAAGTTACACCGGACGCAACGCTACAAAGTGACCAGACGCACGCACCCGTGAGTCCGATCGTTTCCAGTAAGGTTTCAGAGCGGCAAAATCCACACCAGACGCGTCCGATCGCCATTCCGATCACTTCTGAGCAAGCCACAGCGCGCCACGTCACTCACATCGGACAAATGCACAGTGTTACCGTAGAGTCCGGTCCACGTGCAAACGCAGAGTGCGGAGGTTCCCAGCCGCACAAACACAGCACCGGATGCGTCTGATCGAACCCGACCTGACGCACGCCAAAGTCCGGTCAACGCGTGCCTCCACTGCTTTGGCTAGGGTTAGCCACCGGACTCACCAGGAGGGTCCGGTGCAGAGTCCGGTCACTCTAAAACCTTGTTTCCAATGCCGATCTTCACTACCCTTGCTTCCAAGTTGCTAACCACTAAGTGTCTCACCATAGTGCATGTGAGTTAGCACTCACTAGAATCTAAATGCACATGCAATGAGTTAGATCATCTAGTGGCACTTTGATAACCGCATTTCACAAACGAGTTTCTTCCCTCTTTATAGTACGGCTATCAATCCTAAATGCACTCACACCCTCTATGGTGTCTTGTGTGCCAAAACAAAATGCTCCTATCAAATATACCTTTGCCTTGAGCAATTTTGTTTTTCTCTCTTTCTTCTTTTCCTAATGTGAAGCACTTGATCACCATCATTTCATGTGGCCATCTCCATCACCTTGAGAGCCACCATGCTTCATCACTTGGGGTGTACCAACCTATCTCAGGATCACTTAGAGCAACGGGTTAGTACACTAAGGTTTCATCAATTATCCAAAACCAAACTAGGGCTTTCACCTAGTACCTAGCATTTGGTGGTGTTCTTTTAACACCCCGTGCTTCTCACAGACAAGTTGATTTTAATTCTTTTCGGACCATATCCTTTTGCTGCATCGCAACAGCATTCTGCAGTTCAGCTACATAATTTGGGCTATCACCTGTAACAATACTCCAAGTTATTAGTGCACCCAAATTTTATTTTGATCAATTGGAACTTTTGGTGTTGAGAATCTACCCAACATATTTGACGTGCAAATAGCTAATTGTTTGCGACACCCTTCTGAGGTAAAAAGAAAGAAAGAAAGAAAAGGCAGAAGGTGCAAAAAAAGGAAAAAAAATCTGCACCTAATAAAAAAGGAGAGAAAAAATAAAGAAAAGAAAAAAGAAGAGAAAAAAAAGCAAAAAAAAATCAGAAGTGCTTGCATCCTTTGCTGTCCTTGTGCTGACTTGTATCTTTGCTTGCTTGAACTAGGCCCAGGACGAGTTTAGGCCGACGACGTAGACTAGTTTGGGACTGCTTTTCAATCTTGCAATTTCTGAATTAAATTATTGCTATTCCTTGCTACCATGTTTTAAGCTTCCCAAGCTCTACTTTCTTTTGACCAAGTATAGGTTCGCCTTTACAACTGTTACACTCAAGCTACAACGGTCTCACAACCAGCTGCCGATTGTTCCACCTGTTGCTTTGATAAGAACACTTGCAAGCACGTGGAAAGACGCTTAAGAGTGTGTGACTTTACTCCTTAACCACATCCTAGTAGATGATAGGAAAATACATACTTGTGTGTTTTCTTGTTTGATACTAACAATGACAGGTTACAACACTCACCGATATGAGACATCAAAGATGCATGAGACACGCACTATTGCTGCTACACCTCCTCCGGCAGGTCATTCTATTCTTTCTTCCCCACTGACTTATGATGGTATTGGCACTGATGAGTACATTGAGTGGGAAACTAAAATGGATAATATCTTTGCACAATGTTTTATGTGTGAACGGAGGAAGATTAAGAATGCAACTAGTGTTTTGAGACATTTGGCATCAACACGGTGGGAGTCTTTAAGTTCTTCAGATAAACCTCACACATGGAACGATATGAAAATTCTGATGAGAGAAACTTTTGTTAATCCATCTCTTGTAATTAATTCATATGATGAGGTGCATCAACTAGATCAGTCTCTTGTCTTTCCTCCTGCTATGCCTAACCTTTTGCAGGACAATGTACAAAAGAGAGAGGATGATGTTACAGAAAATGAGGTGCTCATAGTCTCATGTGAAAATTCAGAACCATCATCTCAGAGTGCACCTATTAGTCCTGCTGAACATGAGAGCAAAGGTAATGCCCATGATGCTAAACTCACGGAAGGTGAGAGTTCTCTTGATATGCTGAATTTTTCCACCAATCATGCTATGATAGAGCAAATATTAGTGGAATCTTCGCTTCATTTACCTTTGTCACAAGATGATTTGCTTGATGTTCCTTGTGATAAAGAAGACTTGTATGATAATATTTATGTTATACCCATGCAACCATTAATGAATGTCATACCTAGTTTTAAAGACAAAACCGAGTATACAACCATATGTGTGCCCAGGAATCAATCACACACATATAGTGACAAATTATAAGAGAGTACCAAACAAAGTGCTTTATTACATCACGAAATACTTAAACTATTACACAAATATCAAATCTTAGCAAGCGGAAATAAAGGTAACTGCTATGGCACCTCCATAACCACAGGGACGGTTTACTGGTTGATCGCAAGACTAGTAATCCTCAGAAAAATCAGCATAGCCATCATTACCATCTGTTACCCATCTAGGATTTTTATCCAAGTAATGAAAATAAACAAGCGTAAGTACATCTCGTACTCAACAAATACAACATGGGGTTATGAAGCTCAATAGGATGACACTGTTTAAACTGCGGTTAGCATTTTAATAAGTCACAATTTTAGCATTAAGTAGCAACAAGTTATGCTTAAGCCCCAATTATACCACATGATCATAAATATGAGCAATAACCATCATCAATATCATCATCATTAATATCATCGTCCAGTGAACAACTATTCCGTCAGTTTTCCAGGCTGCTCGTGACCGTGAGCATGGCTGTTATTATAGTTTTAGACTCTGCAGAGGTTGTACACTTTCACCACGAGCCGTGATACCCATATGCCCGGGTTAATTACTCCCAAAACACTTCCAAGGTGAGCAGGCAGGGATCACTATGAAGTCTTTCAAAGGTTCGTCTAACAAGTTAGAGCCGCTAGGTTTCCAATCGGCAAGCAGGTAGAGCTCCCCTTTCCGATGGCACATTCCGCGCAGGCTATACACATAGGGACAGAAGCCGCACTATACCCGACTCGGCGAGCCCCTCTTGCGCCACGAAGGTAACCACTAACAAGCTAGAAAAGGTCCTTCTACTGAACTAAAGCCAGAGCCATGTAGAACTCGTGGTTGTACTGTAAGTCCTGGATTTTTCTTACAGATAAGTCCTTAGGAAGAGGAATCTAGAGCACCATGAAAATAGCTCAATGCACTAGCCCCCTGAGTCCATGTTGCTAAAAAGCAAGTTTTATCAGTTATTGCAATAGGCCATTAGTCAACATTCAGATCATGTGTTATTAAATTGAGCGCTAGCAAATACTACCCATATGCAAGTAAACCCATAGGTACAAGGTATAAGGATAACAATCACTAGGTCAATCCTTAGAGGTAGCAGGTTTTTGTATAGACACATGCAACATGTATTATAATGATCATAATGTGTGTAGGTAACAAGGATAGTCCCATGCTATACTTGCCTTTCTCAGCAAACTCCTATTGATCCTGCTAGTCATCAAAGTACTGATCTTGCTCACCAATATTCTGATCACCGTCTATACACTATTCACCAATACAGCAACACACAAGCAACCGAAACAATCATGCACGACGCAAACAAAGACCTACAGTTAGAACAGTACACCAACAGTAGAAAAATGAAAGGGACCTCCCTACCATTCTCAGGGAAAGAGAGAGAACGTGATCGGGACTGGGCTGTCAAAAAATACACTTACGGACAAGCATGGTGTCGGTTGCTTGTGTGTTGCTGTATTGGTGAATAGTGTATAGACGGTGATCAGAATATTGGTGAGCAAGATCAGTACTTTGATGACTAGCAGGATCAATAGGAGTTTGCTGAGAAAGGCAAGTATAGCATGGGACTATCCTTGTTACCTACACACATTATGATCATTATAATACATGTTGCATGTGTCTAAAACTGCTACCTCTAAGGATTGACCTAGTGATTGTTATCCTTATACCTTGTACCTATGGGTTTACTTGCATATGGGTAGTATTTGCTAGCGCTCAATTTAATAACACATGATCTGAATGTTGACTAATGGCCTATTGCAATAACTGATAAAACTTGCTTTTTAGCAACATGGACTCAGGGGGCTAGTGCATTGAGCTATTTTCATGGTGCTCTAGATTCCTCTTCCTAAGGACTTATCTGTAAGAAAAATCCAGGACTTACAGTACAACCACGAGTTCTACATGGCTCTGGCTTTAGTTCAGTAGAAGGACCTTTTCTAGCTTGTTAGTGGTTACCTTCGTGGCGCAAGAGGGGCTCGCCGAGTCGGGTATAGTGCGGCTTCTGTCCCTATGTGTATAGCCTGCGCGGAATGTGCCATCGGAAAGGGGAGCTCTACCTGCTTGCCGATTGGAAACCTAGCGGCTCTAACTTGTTAGACGAACCTTTGAAAGACTTCATAGTGATCCCTGCCTGCTCACCTTGGAAGTGTTTTGGGAGTAATTAACCCGGGCATATGGGTATCACGGCTCGTGGTGAAAGTGTACAACCTCTGCAGAGTCTAAAACTATAATAACAGCCATGCTCACGGTCACGAGCAGCCTGGAAAACTGACGGAATAGTTGTTCACTGGACGATGATATTAATGATGATGATATTGATGATGGTTATTGCTCATATTTATGATCATGTGGTATAATTGGGGCTTAAGCATAACTTGTTGCTACTTAATGCTAAAATTGTGACTTATTAAAATGCTAACCGCAGTTTAAACAGTGTCATCCTATTGAGCTTCATAACCCCATGTTGTATTTGTTGAGTACGAGATGTACTTACGCTTGTTTATTTTCATTACTTGGATAAAAATCCTAGATGGGTAACAGATGGTAATGATGGCTATGCTGATTTTTCTGAGGATTACTAGTCTTGCGATCAACCAGTAAACCGTCCCTGTGGTTATGGAGGTGCCATAGCAGTTACCTTTATTTCCGCTTGCTAAGATTTGATATTTGTGTAATAGTTTAAGTATTTCGTGATGTAATAAAGCACTTTGTTTGGTACTCTCTTATAATTTGTCACTATATGTGTGTGATTGATTCCTGGGCACACATATGGTTGTATACTCGGTTTTGTCTTTAAAACTAGGTATGACATTCATTAATGGTTGCATGGGTATAACATAAATATTATCATACAAGTCTTCTTTATCACAAGGAACATCAAGCAAATCATCTTGTGACAAAGGTAAATGAAGCGAAGATTCCACTAATATTTGCTCTATCATAGCATGATTGGTGGAAAAATTCAGCATATCAAGAGAACTCTCACCTTCCGTGAGTTTAGCATCATGGGCATTACCTTTGCTCTCATGTTCAGCAGGACTAATAGGTGCACTCTGAGATGATGGTTCTGAATTTTCACATGAGACTATGAGCACCTCATTTTCTGTAACATCATCCTCTCTCTTTTGTACATTGTCCTGCAAAAGGTTAGGCATAGCAGGAGGAAAGACAAGAGACTGATCTAGTTGATGCACCTCATCATATGAATTAATTACAAGAGATGGATTAACAAAAGTTTCTCTCATCAGAATTTTCATATCGTTCCATGTGTGAGGTTTATCTGAAGAACTTAAAGACTCCCACCGTGTTGATGCCAAATGTCTCAAAACACTAGTTGCATTCTTAATCTTCCTCCGTTCACACATAAAACATTGTGCAAAGATATTATCCATTTTAGTTTCCCACTCAATGTACTCATCAGTGCCAATACCATCATAAGTCAGTGGGGAAGAAAGAATAGAATGACCTGCCGGAGGAGGTGTAGCAGCAATAGTGCGTGTCTCATGCATCTTTGATGTCTCATATCGGTGAGTGTTGTAACCTGTCATTGTTAGTATCAAACAAGAAAACACACAAGTATGTATTTTCCTATCATCTACTAGGATGTGGTTAAGGAGTAAAGTCACACACTCTTAAGCGTCTTTCCACGTGCTTGCAAGTGTTCTTATCAAAGCAACAGGTGGAACAATCGGCAGCTGGTTGTGAGACCGTTGTAGCTTGAGTGTAACAGTTGTAAAGGCGAACCTATACTTGGTCAAAAGAAAGTAGAGCTTGGGAAGCTTAAAACATGGTAGCAAGGAATAGCAATAATTTAATTCAGAAATTGCAAGATTGAAAAGCAGTCCCAAACTAGTCTACGTCGTCGGCCTAAACTCGTCCCTGGGCCTAGTTCAAGCAAGCAAAGATACAAGTCAGCACAAGGACAGCAAAGGATGCAAGCACTTCTGATTTTTTTTGCTTTTTTTTTCTCTTCTTTTTTCTTTTCTTTATTTTTTCTCTCCTTTTTTTATTAGGTGCAGATTTTTTTTCCTTTTTTTGCACCTTCTGCCTTTTCTTTCTTTCTTTCTTTTACCTCAGAAGGGTGTCGCAAACAATTAGCTATTTGCACGTCAAATATGTTGGGTAGATTCTCAACACCAAAAGTTCCAATTGATCAAAATAAAATTTGGGGTGCACTAATAACTTGGAGTATTGTTACAGGTGATAGCCCAAATTATGTAGCTGAACTGCAGAATGCTGTTGCGATGCAGCAAAAGGATATGGTCCGAAAAGAATTAAAATCAACTTGTCTGTGAGAAGCACGGGGTGTTAAAAGAACACCACCAAATGCTAGGTACTAGGTGAAAGCCCTAGTTTGGTTTTGGATAATTGATGAAACCTTAGTGTACTAACCCGTTGCTCTAAGTGATCCTGAGATAGGTTGGTACACCCCAAGTGATGAAGCATGGTGGCTCTCAAGGTGATGGAGATGGCCACATGAAATGATGGTGATCAAGTGCTTCACATTAGGAAAAGAAGAAAGAGAAAAACAAAATTGCTCAAGGCAAAGGTATATTTGATAGGAGCATTTTGTTTTGGCACACAAGACACCATAGAGGGTGTGAGTGCATTTAGGATTGATAGCCGTACTATAAAGAGGGAAGAAACTCGTTTGTGAAATGCGGTTATCAAAGTGCCACTAGATGATCTAACTCATTGCATGTGCATTTAGATTCTAGTGAGTGCTAACTCACATGCACTATGGTGAGACACTTAGTGGTTAGCAACTTGGAAGCAAGGGTAGTGAAGATCGGCATTGGAAACAAGGTTTTAGAGTGACCGGACTCTGCACCGGACCCTCCTGGTGAGTCCGGTGGCTAACCCTAGCCAAAGCAGTGGAGGCACGCGTTGACCGGACTTTGGCGTGCGTCAGGTCGGGTTCGATCAGACGCATCCGGTGCTGTGTTTGTGCGGCTGGGAACCTCCGCACTCTGCGTTTGCACGTGGACCGGACTCTACGGTAACACTGTGCATTTGTCCGATGTGAGTGACGTGGCGCGCTGTGGGCTTGCTCAGAAGTGATCGGAATGGCGATCGGACGCGTCTGGTGTGGATTTTGCCGCTCTGAAACCTTACTGGAAACGATCGGACTCACGGGTGCGTGCGTCTGGTCACTTTGTAGCGTTGCGTCCGGTGTAACTTTGACTAGCGCGTGACTAGGACTAGCCGTTGGGATCGAACGAGTGTGGTTGAACACGATGGACGCATGGCAGCCATCGGTGCACCAGACTCTGGGGGATCGAACGCTGGTGAGTCCGGTCAAGAATCCGGTTGTAACGTCCCACCCAGGCCCACTTATAATTGACAGCTTTCTAAGAATCAAGACTGCCCTCACAAACCAACACACA
>JAHUYU010001343.1:0-10845 GCA_030439765.1 Tripidium arundinaceum | reverse complement strand
AGGTGTAGTTTAGGGACAGAACTTTGGATATCGTTGTGTGAACAAGCTATTGAAAGATGTGTGAAAAAGCTCAACTTTGACAAGATAACCATTGAAAGATGTGTGAAAAAAGCTGGGCAAAGGTTTAAACCGAGTTGAATACTTATGCAAGTTGTCTAGTTCAAACCACAAGAGAAGGAAGCTCATAGAAACAATTCTAGTGATCCTCAACTTTAAGTGATCATCTCCATCAAAGTGGTGCTTTGCAAGCCAACCGGTGGTGTCTTTCCAACCCTACATCAAGATGGTGCATACCTTTTATGAAAATTGATGACAGAAGAGGAGAGATAGTCACAAAGATAGGTTGATGGAATGAAATTGGAGAACAAAGGGGGTTCATTGAAGAAAAGAGAGGGATCGAAAACATTTGAAGCACACAAGTAGGGGGAGCAAGCTCATGAACTTGGTTGATTACATTTGAAATGCGCATATTCATGTGTTTGCTTGCATTTGCACAAGTAGTAAGTTTTCAAGTAGTATCTTTCTTGCTTGTGTGGTATATGCTAGACAAAGAACTTGATTGATGATTTGAAAACTAGCATGCATAGGTTAAGTGGTAGCTAGACTTGTGTGGCAGAACCGCCAAAATTAGTCCACTCCCAAGGGTAATCGTCTTCCATTAGACACTAATTACTCAAGTGAGCGCACTAAATCGAACAATTTTCGTCAAGCACACCCAACGCGAGAACTCGAAAATCCACATTTTTCCATCAGGATCATAAATGAGTGAATAAAGCTTACAACATTTCTAACCATATCTTACATCACTTTATTACAACATCAGAGTGCTGACAAGTTTAATTATAACAGCGGAATTGAAACAGCTTACATGTAAAAGAGTTTATCTTGAAATGGAATATAAACATATGATCAGAAATACAGCGAAAATAAGACTTGTTAACTTATATGGTGAAGCATGATCATGATCAACATTTATATATTAGGTATGATAGCAGATTTGCAAACTTTCCTTTATGAAAACATTTAGTGGGGGTTGTAAATATAATCTACATCTACGACGTAAAAGGAATCCTCTCTGAGCCCATCAGGAGGTATCCACATACAAGGGTCAGCTCTAGCATCCACCTGTCACCTGCAACAGGGGAAAATAAAACCCTGAGTACTCAATTGTACTCAGCAAGACTTACCCGACAGGAGGAAATAAAGGACTCCAAGGATATGCAATGCTTATTTGGCTTGCTGATTCATTGCATCTATAGGAAGCATTACTAATAGTACACCCTTATGTTCGTAATTTTAGCAGTCATTTTCGTTCATCAGCTAACCATTCTAGGTAAGCAGCTATGGTACTTTCAAGCTTATGGTAAGAAATCAGAACCATTTTATCTTCTTTCCTGTTCCAGTTTTTACTGCGGTGCTAGACCATAGCCAAGTCGGTACCGTCTCACAGAAACGGCGATTCGCGAATCAATGTATCCCAGCTGGGTACCCCGAAACACACGCCTCATCTATACCCTGGGCACAGACAAGACTAGCTCACCCCTCTCTCGCTAAGGGGTCCAAGTCCCCGTCCAAATTTGGATTCCAAGCCCCCAGCATTACGGCCCGGGCGCAAGGTGGTGCTTAGACCTCCACCCGTCTCCGCCTCCAATCGGTCGGCCTGAAAAGAGCCGGAACCCATGACAAGAGAGTAGCAAACCTTCCCGCTCCCATAAGCAAGTATGTGATCAGGATAAGGGGAGTAACCTGACTATCATCCGCAGCAACGGACGGTCCTTAATCGACACAGGCGGGACAATGCAACCAGAGCCTCGCTCTGTTGCCCAACAAAGTTCAAGTCCATCCAAAGTCCATAATACCGTCTTGCCCGATCTCCATTTATTATCCTCATATAATTCATGTGATAGCAACATGGTTGTAATAATAGTAATATGTATAATCCTATCTCTCGCGAGTGACCGACAATCACTCTACTTCTACCGGAGTCCTATAGCATGGCAACTACGCGTTCCTGTTATTCTAGTAAGACTCATAGGATAAGGATATTTATATGCAAGTGGTTTCATCCAACTCCTTAAACTTAATGCATATCACATAAAATAAAGTGCAGAATAATAGGGGTTATGCACCGGGGCTTGCCTGGGTAAACATTATAAATAAGTTAACATTTCCATCCGCAGGGTGTGGTCACCATCACGCCTTCTTTTGGTTACTCCAGTTAATCCACCATCGCACCTAAATGGTATGCATCGTTGCAATATGCTTGTCTAAGCGAAACATGCATAAACAAGATATTTAAAAGACGAAAGAGATAAGTTGGAGCTTAGCCATGGCAATAGGTCGGCAGAGACGGAGTCACGTGTGGGCGTCGCTATGCCGCAGGCGTGCGGAGGCAACCGGAGCACGGTTGTGCCGGTGTGCAGCGACAGTAGCACGACGTGTCGTGGTGCAGGGCGTGGCTGGAGGAGAAGAAGAAATGGCCTATCGCAGCTTGCGTTGCTTGGTTGCTGGTGCTATAAGAATGCTGCTGGCAGAAACGTGGTGTGTGGGTAAACAGTGTTTTCTATATGCTATAGTGATTTACATAATGCTACAGTGTTTCCTGTGCTGCTACAGTGATTTCCTCAAATGCTGCAAGTGATCCTGTGCTGCTACAGTGCTGGCGTGTGGAAAGGGTGCCTGACCGGCGTTTGCGAAGCAGCTGAGCAGGGAACAAGCGGCATGCTCAGCAGGTCGAGCATGTGAGTGAGATTAATGCGTAGTGTGCAGCGGTCGCCCAGCCAGCAACCAGCGGCAGGCGCTACGGCCAGCCTCGACCAAGCCGCAGCCAGGCCACAGCCAGGCCAGGGGCAACCTCGGCCGATCAGCGTGCGTCCACGCACGCGCGCGCATGACACGGTTGCGCGGCATCGCGCCGCATGTGGTGACCACCCGCGTAGGCCCGGCAGTCTAAGTCTAGGTTCATGCACGAATTTAAAGCTTGTCTAAAAACTAAACTAACACAATTGAGGCTAAGCCACCTTGATCATGCTACAGAGGGTGCATCAAACTACAATAAGGAGCAAAAACATAGCACTAGCCTTTAACTACATGTTCTATATTACTTTTGCTCTATAAAAATTGCTTTTTCAACTAGACCATTACTTGTAAACATAACTAAAGAACTAAGTCTTTCATTGTCCGTTATCACTTGCACTAATTTTTAAACTAACAAACATCACGTCAACCATAAAAATAAATATACTATTACATTCACAACATTAGTATCTTGACGATGGCCTAATTATCCTACACACATTTATCGTCATTTAATCTCTCAAAAATTCATTTTTCCAAGCTACTACTATATATAAAAATAAGCATAAGTAGTTAATTGGCATTTTAAAAATGTAACCAAAAACTCATTGAACATTTCACCTCATGGTCTATTATTTTTTAAAAAAACATGATGCTCATGTTATGACTAACAACTTTTAACTGGAATCAACAGCAGAGGAGTTATAACTATAGAAGTTCATCACAACTTTCTAATCACCCGGATCAAGATTGATTAGTCATGCGCATTAGTTTTTATTCACTAGCGTCGTTCAACAAAACACATAACACTTTCACATAGAAACTATCCTGATTGGGTTTTAATTAGGCTTTAACCAGGGGTTAATGAAGCCTGTAACACCAAGGGTGTTACAACTTGTATGTGACTTTCAAGTGGTACTAGAAACATGCCTATAATGTTGATCTCACGAGGTTTCTAATGTCTTTGATGTCTAGCTAACCAAGGTGCCAAGGATGGAAATCAAATGATGAATCAATATTTCCAAGTGGTATTCCAAATGGTATACACGCTACAAAGGTTGATTCTATACACCTTAGCATCACTTGGTAGCATTGCCTCTCCCACAATTCTTATCCAACATATGTGCAAGTTTTAACCCAAACACACTAGCACATATGTAGGGGGAGCTAACACTGCCAAATTTGGATTTGTGAAACTTGTCCAAATCTTCACAGGTGGTCAAAATGCTTGGGCAACAACACAAATCCAAACCAAGTTAGTAGCTTGCACTTGTGTAAGGTACTAGCTTGGAATTTAAAACTTAATTTCTATCTTTGTAACAGTTGTCATCAATTACCAAAAAGGGGGAGATTGAAAGCCCTATGTTTGATTTTGGTAATTGAGACAACTAGTAGACTAACCTTTACTCTCGTGTTGTGATTGAGATAGGTTAGGTCCACACCAAGGTTGAGCAAGGATGGCACTCATGGAGGAGATGAGGGGTGGCCACAAATGGTGATCAAGTGCTCAATTTTTGGAAAAGAAGAAAAAGAAAAACAAAATGCATGGGCTCAAGGCAAAGGTATAAGCTAGAGCATTTTGTTTTGCCGGTCAAGATGCAATAGACTGCGTGATCGGGTTTAGGATAAATAGTCGTACTATTAAGAAGGGAACTCAAAGTTCAAATGCTGTTATCTAAGTGCCACTAGGTGGATCGATTCACTGCATGTGCATTAAACCTGGTGAGGACGTGAAAAACCCTTTAAAAATGTTTATGAAAATGCTAACTCACATACACAAATGTTGGAACACATTTGAAGTTAGCACAAATGAAAAGGGTAGAAGAACCGAGCTAGAAGTGCTCCTGCGTGAGCACCGGACCAAGACAGAGGCGTCGGACCAGCTAGATGCCAGGTCCGATGGCAAACCCTAGGCTCGGGGGCCTCTGGGTCACACCGGACCCTGACGTTTGGTCCAATGGTTGTGGTCAGGGTGGCATCGGACTGAACAGGTGCACTATTCATCCACGCTTGCCCACTTGATAGATCGAGGGTTTGTTGCAGAGGGGTCATTAGACCCTAGCCATTGGTCCAACGGCAGGCTCCGACCCAGTCCAGTGGCAGTTTTTTCGTTCTAGGAGCTCTCTACATGGCGTCGGACTCTGGTCGCCGATGGTCCACTAAGCATCGGACTCCAGAGCTTCGGACCATGCATGTGTGTAGCCATTGGGTGGCAACGGTCACTTTCAAATGGCTAGTGACATGTGGTTGTCTCTAAAGGCATCGGGCTAGTAGCTTATGGTCCGACGGGGTGCGTCGACTGGTTCGATGACCCCGATTCTGCTGTAGTAAGTAGCCAATGGCTACTTGGCTCATGGGGGCTTATAAATACTTTGGCCGGCCTTGGGGCAGCTCTCTTAGCATTCTAACCTATTGAACATCCTTATGAGCCTAAGCAAACACCCTCTTTGCCTATTGCTTAATCCAAATTGAGATTGGGAGTGATGCTAGTGCATTTGCATTGAGTTGTTACATCTAGTGGCACTAGTGATCGAGTTGAGCTATGGGATTCTTGTTACTCTTGGTGGTTGCTGCCACCTAGATGGCTTGGAGGCAGTGGAGGATCGTTGAGCGGCTTTGGTGATTGTTGCCGACTTTGATTAAGTGATTGTAAGGGGCTCTTATGCTCATCCTCGCGGGAGATCATGAAGAGCAAATATAGTGGAATCGTGGCTAGTTGGAGTGCACCATTTGAGTGGTTCTTGCGGCACCCTTGGTGGGTCTAGCTTGTCACGCTAGTTAGCTCGTGAACCATCACTTGGGGACTCACCACAACGAGGATGTAGGTTGCCGGCAAGCAACCGAACCTCGGGGATATATCTTGTGTCATCTCTTGCCCCGTGTGGTTTGCTCAACCTTGGTGTGGACCTAACCTATCTCAATCACAACACGAGAGTAAAGGTTAGTCTACTAGTTGTCTCAATTACCAAAATCAAACATAGGGCTTTCAATCTCCCCCTTTTTGGTAATTGATGACAACTGTTACAAAGATAGAAATTAAGTTTTAAATTCCAAGCTAGTACCTTACACAAGTGCAAGCTACTAACTTGGTTTGGATTTGTGTTGTTGCCCAAGCATTTTGACCACCTGTGAAGATTTGGACAAGTTTCACAAATCCAAATTTGGCAGTGTTAGCTCCCCCTACATATGTGCTAGTGTGTTTGGGTTAAAACTTGCACATATGTTGGATAAGAATTGTGGGAGAGGCAATGCTACCAAGTGATGCTAAGGTGTATAGAATCAACCTTTGTAGCGTGTATACCATTTGGAATACCACTTGGAAATATTGATTCATCATTTGATTTCCATCCTTGGCACCTTGGTTAGCTAGACATCAAAGACATTAGAAACCTCGTGAGATCAACATTATAGGCATGTTTCTAGTACCACTTGAAAGTCACATACAAGTTGTAACACCCTTGGTGTTACAGGCTTCATTAACCCCTGGTTAAAGCCTAATTAAAACCCAATCAGGATAGTTTCTATGTGAAAGTGTTATGTGTTTTGTTGAACGACGCTAGTGAATAAAAACTAATGCGCATGACTAATCAATCTTGATCCGGGTGATTAGAAAGTTGTGATGAACTTCTATAGTTATAACTCCTCTGCTGTTGATTCCAGTTAAAAGTTGTTAGTCATAACATGAGCATCATGTTTTTTTAAAAAATAATAGACCATGAGGTGAAATGTTCAATGAGTTTTTGGTTACATTTTTAAAATGCCAATTAACTACTTATGCTTATTTTTATATATAGTAGTAGCTTGGAAAAATGAATTTTTGAGAGATTAAATGACGATAAATGTGTGTAGGATAATTAGGCCATCGTCAAGATACTAATGTTGTGAATGTAATAGTATATTTATTTTTATGGTTGACGTGATGTTTGTTAGTTTAAAAATTAGTGCAAGTGATAACGGACAATGAAAGACTTAGTTCTTTAGTTATGTTTACAAGTAATGGTCTAGTTGAAAAAGCAATTTTTATAGAGCAAAAGTAATATAGAACATGTAGTTAAAGGCTAGTGCTATGTTTTTGCTCCTTATTGTAGTTTGATGCACCCTCTGTAGCATGATCAAGGTGGCTTAGCCTCAATTGTGTTAGTTTAGTTTTTAGACAAGCTTTAAATTCGTGCATGAACCTAGACTTAGACTGCCGGGCCTACGCGGGTGGTCACCACATGCGGCGCGATGCCGCGCAACCGTGTCATGCGCGCGCGTGCGTGGACGCACGCTGATCGGCCGAGGTTGCCCCTGGCCTGGCTGTGGCCTGGCTGCGGCTTGGTCGAGGCTGGCCGTAGCGCCTGCCGCTGGTTGCTGGCTGGGCGACCGCTGCACACTACGCATTAATCTCACTCACATGCTCGACCTGCTGAGCATGCCGCTTGTTCCCTGCTCAGCTGCTTCGCAAACGCCGGTCAGGCACCCTTTCCACACGCCAGCACTGTAGCAGCACAGGATCACTTGCAGCATTTGAGGAAATCACTGTAGCAGCACAGGAAACACTGTAGCATTATGTAAATCACTATAGCATATAGAAAACACTGTTTACCCACACACCACGTTTCTGCCAGCAGCATTCTTATAGCACCAGCAACCAAGCAACGCAAGCTGCGATAGGCCATTTCTTCTTCTCCTCCAGCCACGCCCTGCACCACGACACGTCGTGCTACTGTCGCTGCACACCGGCACAACCGTGCTCCGGTTGCCTCCGCACGCCTGCGGCATAGCGACGCCCACACGTGACTCCGTCTCTGCCGACCTATTGCCATGGCTAAGCTCCAACTTATCTCTTTCGTCTTTTAAATATCTTGTTTATGCATGTTTCGCTTAGACAAGCATATTGCAACGATGCATACCATTTAGGTGCGATGGTGGATTAACTGGAGTAACCAAAAGAAGGCGTGATGGTGACCACACCCTGCGGATGGAAATGTTAACTTATTTATAATGTTTACCCAGGCAAGCCCCGGTGCATAACCCCTATTATTCTGCACTTTATTTTATGTGATATGCATTAAGTTTAAGGAGTTGGATGAAACCACTTGCATATAAATATCCTTATCCTATGAGTCTTACTAGAATAACAGGAACGCGTAGTTGCCATGCTATAGGACTCCGGTAGAAGTAGAGTGATTGTCGGTCACTCGCGAGAGATAGGATTATACATATTACTATTATTACAACCATGTTGCTATCACATGAATTATATGAGGATAATAAATGGAGATCGGGCAAGACGGTATTATGGACTTTGGATGGACTTGAACTTTGTTGGGCAACAGAGCGAGGCTCTGGTTGCATTGTCCCGCCTGTGTCGATTAAGGACCGTCCGTTGCTGCGGATGATAGTCAGGTTACTCCCCTTATCCTGATCACATACTTGCTTATGGGAGCGGGAAGGTTTGCTACTCTCTTGTCATGGGTTCCGGCTCTTTTCAGGCCGACCGATTGGAGGCGGAGACGGGTGGAGGTCTAAGCACCACCTTGCGCCCGGGCCGTAATGCTGGGGGCTTGGAATCCAAATTTGGACGGGGACTTGGACCCCTTAGCGAGAGAGGGGTGAGCTAGTCTTGTCTGTGCCCAGGGTATAGATGAGGCGTGTGTTTCGGGGTACCCAGCTGGGATACATTGATTCGCGAATCGCCGTTTCTGTGAGACGGTACCGACTTGGCTATGGTCTAGCACCGCAGTAAAAACTGGAACAGGAAAGAAGATAAAATGGTTCTGATTTCTTACCATAAGCTTGAAAGTACCATAGCTGCTTACCTAGAATGGTTAGCTGATGAACGAAAATGACTGCTAAAATTACGAACATAAGGGTGTACTATTAGTAATGCTTCCTATAGATGCAATGAATCAGCAAGCCAAATAAGCATTGCATATCCTTGGAGTCCTTTATTTCCTCCTGTCGGGTAAGTCTTGCTGAGTACAATTGAGTACTCAGGGTTTTATTTTCCCCTGTTGCAGGTGACAGGTGGATGCTAGAGCTGACCCTTGTATGTGGATACCTCCTGATGGGCTCAGAGAGGATTCCTTTTACGTCGTAGATGTAGATTATATTTACAACCCCCACTAAATGTTTTCATAAAGGAAAGTTTGCAAATCTGCTATCATACCTAATATATAAATGTTGATCATGATCATGCTTCACCATATAAGTTAACAAGTCTTATTTTCGCTGTATTTCTGATCATATGTTTATATTCCATTTCAAGATAAACTCTTTTACATGTAAGCTGTTTCAATTCCGCTGTTATATTAAACTTGTCAGCACTCTGATGTTGTAATAAAGTGATGTAAGATATGGTTAGAAATGTTGTAAGCTTTATTCACTCATTTATGATCCTGATGGAAAAATGTGGATTTTCGAGTTCTCGCGTTGGGTGTGCTTGACGAAAATTGTTCGATTTAGTGCGCTCACTTGAGTAATTAGTGTCTAATGGAAGACGATTACCCTTGGGAGTGGACTAATTTTGGCGGTTCTGCCACACAAGTCTAGCTACCACTTAACCTATGCATGCTAGTTTTCAAATCATCAATCAAGTTCTTTGTCTAGCATATACCACACAAGCAAGAAAGATACTACTTGAAAACTTACTACTTGTGCAAATGCAAGCAAACACATGAATATGCGCATTTCAAATGTAATCAACCAAGTTCATGAGCTTGCTCCCCCTACTTGTGTGCTTCAAATGTTTTCGATCCCTCTCTTTTCTTCAATGAACCCCCTTTGTTCTCCAATTTCATTCCATCAACCTATCTTTGTGACTATCTCTCCTCTTCTGTCATCAATTTTCATAAAAGGTATGCACCATCTTGATGTAGGGTTGGAAAGACACCACCGGTTGGCTTGCAAAGCACCACTTTGATGGAGATGATCACTTAAAGTTGAGGGATCGAAAACATTTGAAGCACACAAGTAGGGGGAGCAAGCTCATGAACTTGGTTGATTACATTTGAAATGCGCATATTCATGTGTTTGCTTGCATTTGCACAAGTAGTAAGTTTTCAAGTAGTATCTTTCTTGCTTGTGTGGTATATGCTAGACAAAGAACTTGATTGATGATTTGAAAACTAGCATGCATAGGTTAAGTGGTAGCTAGACTTGTGTGGCAGAACCGCCAAAATTAGTCCACTCCCAAGGGTAATCGTCTTCCATTAGACACTAATTACTCAAGTGAGCGCACTAAATCGAACAATTTTCGTCAAGCACACCCAACGCGAGAACTCGAAAATCCACATTTTTCCATCAGGATCATAAATGAGTGAATAAAGCTTACAACATTTCTAACCATATCTTACATCACTTTATTACAACATCAGAGTGCTGACAAGTTTAATATAACAGCGGAATTGAAACAGCTTACATGTAAAAGAGTTTATCTTGAAATGGAATATAAACATATGATCAGAAATACAGCGAAAATAAGACTTGTTAACTTATATGGTGAAGCATGATCATGATCAACATTTATATATTAGGTATGATAGCAGATTTGCAAACTTTCCTTTATGAAAACATTTAGTGGGGGTTGTAAATATAATCTACATCTACGACGTAAAAGGAATCCTCTCTGAGCCCATCAGGAGGTATCCACATACAAGGGTCAGCTCTAGCATCCACCTGTCACCTGCAACAGGGGAAAATAAAACCCTGAGTACTCAATTGTACTCAGCAAGACTTACCCGACAGGAGGAAATAAAGGACTCCAAGGATATGCAATGCTTATTTGGCTTGCTGATTCATTGCATCTATAGGAAGCATTACTAATAGTACACCCTTATCCTGATCACATACTTGCTTATGGGAGCGGGAAGGTTTGCTACTCTCTTGTCATGGGTTCCGGCTCTTTTCAGGCCGACCGATTGGAGGCGGAGACGGGTGGAGGTCTAAGCACCACCTTGCGCCCGGGCCGTAATGCTGGGGGCTTGGAATCCAAATTTGGACGGGGACTTGGACCCCTTAGCGAGAGAGGGGTGAGCTAGTCTTGTCTGTGCCCAGGGTATACAT
>JAHUYU010001332.1:0-11427 GCA_030439765.1 Tripidium arundinaceum | reverse complement strand
TCAAAAGAGTGTCACAAACTATATCTCAAGAAAAACAAAGGTTGATACAAACGATGGACAATAAGACACAAAATCACCTTTAAAAAATAACCGTACATTAAAGATCATGTTGTTGTAGGCCTTGGCCTTCTAACACTGGGTTGTCGCACGAGTGACCGAATACGCGAGAAAGGGAAAGACGATGCCGAAAACAACAAACATGAAGATGCCGATAATAAAAGAGATGTGTTGATCCGAGAAATTAGGGGTCCCTCCTGTCTGTCCCTTCAAAAGGGCCCTATTTATATACGCCCGTAGGCTTGTACAGGACCAAAATGCTCCCCTAACTGCTACAAATCCTGGGCATATTCCCGCCCACCAGGGGCAGTAACAACCTGACACAGACGATTCATCCCCCAGATGGAGCCACCCTCCGGCTTCTACTATTCCCCCTTCTCTCTCTCCTTCCGAGACGTGCGGACCAGCTTGGACCACGTCATCCTGACGTTCGCCACCCTCGTTGCCTTGTCAGCCTCCATTTCGCCCGTTAGGCCTTCGACCCGACGAAAAGACGGGACATTTACCTGGAGTCACGACGTTAAAACACTTACCTGCGCTGAGCGGTCACCTTCGGCCCTGAATACGAAATGGCGAAGCAAGCGGCGCGTCGGTTCTGCACGCGAAACTGCCCAGGAGCGCACCCCCAGCCGAAAGGCAAGGCGAAAAGGAGGTAACGACCAGCCTCTACTCGGTGCCATATCGCAGAGCAATCCGCCGAGTCGTGTAGTCCTTTTCGCATGGGAGAACGAAAACCATGGTCCCAACTCATCACCGGCAACCTTGTAGCCGTGGAGAGGGGGTACCGAGAAGGTGGCTTTTCCCCCAACAGTAGCCCCTCGATGCCTCTGTTCGTCGTGAATGTCGATAGGGGCGTCGGTACTTCGCTGCGTCTTGTGTGCCCCCTTGACGCCGTCCCTAGAGATGCGAAAACTGGTGTTCGAACACCAACTCGAATTTATTTTATTATTATTGTGTTTATTTATTTTTATTGATGATGATGATGATGTTTTTTTGAATGGACATGTCTCTTGGCGTGGCGGTTCGTCTTCTCGTTTTGCGCGCCTTTTGGAACGTGTGCCCGCGCCTTTTGGCCTTCGGACAGGTGTCTATATATAGCTCACCCGCCGCCTGTTGAGGACCGCACCAGCCTGCTTGCCATTTGAGCTCTCTTTTTGCTTTTCTGCTTTTCGACACTCGCGTTTCACATCTCGGCCAAGGTTGCGTGTTGTCGTTCAGCGCCTCTTCATCTTTCATCAAGGTAACGTTTCTCCTCTGTCTTGTTTTCGATTTTTTGTTCTTGCATTCTTTTTCTTTTTCTTTATGTTTGTGATTTCAGCGCGTGTTTAGATGGCTCGCACGGTAGGATCCTCGCCATCCTCCAATCCGTCGAGCAAAAGCGAAAAGCGACTCCAGCTCACGGAATGAACAGGACGCTAGAGGCTCGCCTATTAACAGAGCGGGCGCAAGTTTGACAGATTCGTCGGACTCGTCCAGTGACAACACCTCTAGCTCCATAGGGCGAAAGGAACAAGGCCCTCATGGCCCGCTCGGAAGCGGAGGTGGCGTTGGTTCTCCCGCCCTTTCTGGTGGGTCGGGGACATCCGAAAGGGTGTCTATTACAGAGTCAGTTAATACTGTGCTTGCTTTGGCGATTATGGGGAGTACCTTTCGTTTGGGCAGGTCCCGAGTGACGAATATGCAAATACAAGAGTATGTGAACCTAGGATATTTGGACCCAGAATCGCCTATACAGTTTCATCCTCCCGGCGATGAGGAGGTTCCCCGCCCAAGACCATATGAAGCGGTTGTATTCAGGGATTTCTTTGTAGCCGGCTTGCAGTTTTCATTGGAGAAGTTTGTTGGCGATGTGTTGGAGTGCTTTGAGCTTGAAATTCATCGGCTGACGCCTAACGCTTTCGTGCGGCTTAGCGTTTTCACTATGGCGATGAAGATGCTTGGCTGTGAGTTGCTGGTGGACACCTTCGCTCGATTTTACGAGACCCAGAAACGTCGGAACAAGGTTCGGGACCCCGAAACGGGCAAGGAGGTTCAATCTGAGTTTGGCATATATAATTTCGTTCCCAAGAAAACTTGTGGTACTATCAGCATTGTGCCTACTTATCGGAATAAGTGGCCTCGCTGGACTGACTTTTGGTTTTACCACTGAGTTTGTTCAGACTCAGAAGTCGATGATGCTAGGGCGAATGGACATGACTGCGCGTTGCCGATGGTTTCCAAGCTGACTGAGATTTAGGGCGTTTGGTTGCCGGCGTTTTTGTCGTCTTGACTAGAAGAGGTGCGGAACGGGGACGCTTTCGCACTTACGTCCTTGTGGCAGACCAGTCGAGACTTAATTGAGGAATGGATTGCTTTGGGTCGGAAACCCTTGTGTACTTACACGCAGTTTCGGGGTATAGTTAATATTGGGGTAAGACTCCTCTTTCGTAGCATCCGTCTCCCCCAACGAGCTCAGCCCCGAATAAAAGCGGGGCTCACCATAGTCCTCGGGTTTTGACTCTATAATCAGGCGCCCATGACCCAACAGTTGGCCATCCACCATACTCTGGGTCAGGCGAATAGACTCTCGATAAAACCGGCTCTTACCTTTCTCAGAACCTCTCCGCTCGTCGGCTTTCATAATGACCAGCTCCTTGTCCCTACCGCTCGAGGCGTCAGCAGACTTCTTCTCGGAAAGTCTCCGAGAAGCCAGAATTTTCTGGCGTTTCGCCCCGTTGTCCCATTGAGCAGCATCAGCCGCCCAATTCCCCTTTCGGAGTGGCCTTAGCAAAAGTCGGGACATCGATGATGGAAAGATCATCATTGAAAGCCGCGGCGTAACCGCAACAGGCCTCTTGGAGCCATCTCTTGATGCGATGAGTCACCTTGAAATGTAAGTTACTCGTTAGCAACACGGTGGAAGGAAAAAAAACAAAGGAGAATAATGATCAAAACAAAGCAATGAAACAAAAACAAGGTTAACAGCGTATCATTCAGGCGAAAGGCAAGCACGCAATATTACAGGGGCAACAACGGTGTTCCTCATGTACCCTTTCGTGGCACTACCAGCGCCCATATCGCGTGTGCCACTCAACACATTTTTCTGACTTTTCTTCACGGCTTTCGCCAAATCCCTTCCTATGCGAAAGTCTTCAGGCACTGATGCTTTCCGTTTGCCAGGGACTGCCTTACGACCTTTCGCACTTACGTCCTTGTGGCAGACCAGTCGAGACTTAATTGAGGAATGGATTGCTTTGGGTCGGAAACCCTTGTGTACTTACACGCAGTTTCGGGGTATAGTTAATATTGGGGGTTATCGCGGGCCGACTTTGGACTGCCATCGCCCCGATCATTTCGCGAATGAAAAGGTTTTCGTTCAGTATGTCGAGAAGTAGGCCGATAAGGTTTGTGGCCCTTATCTCGGGAAGGAGGAAGAGGCGAAAATCGCCAGCTTGGCTTCAAAGAGACGGCTGAATCGCGTGTTTGAATCAATGGGCGTGAGTTATGAGGATCGCCCCCAGATAGCTGAGGAGGGTGATGACAAACCTGGAAGGGCAAAAGCTGGTGGGCTCCAGAAAGCGAAAGGTCGTAAGGCAGTCCCTGGCAAACGGAAAGCATCAGTGCCTGAAGACTTTCGCATAGGAAGGGATTTGGCGAAAGCCGTGAAGAAAAGTCAGAAAAATGTGTTGAGTGGCACACGCGATATGGGCGCTGGTAGTGCCACGAAAGGGTACATGAGGAACACCGTTGTTGCCCCTGTAATATTGCGTGCTTGCCTTTCGCCTGAATGATACGCTGTTAACCTTGTTTTTGTTTCATTGCTTTGTTTTGATCATTATTCTCCTTTGTTTTTTTTCCTTCCACCGTGTTGCTAACGAGTAACTTACATTTCAAGGTGACTCATCGCATCAAGAGATGGCTCCCAAGAGGCCTGTTGCGGTTACCGCCGCGGCTTTCAATGATGATCTTTCCATCATCGATGTCCCGACTTTTGCTAAGGCCACTCCGAAAAGGGGGAATTGGGCGGCTGATGCTGCTCAATGGGACAACGGGGCGAAACGCCAGAAAATTCTGGCTTCTCGGAGACTTTCCGAGAAGAAGTCTGCTGACGCCTCGAGCGGTAGGGACAAGGAGCTGGTCATTATGAAAGCCGACGAGCGGAGAGGTTCTGAGAAAGGTAAGAGCCGGTTTTATCGAGAGTCTATTCGCCTGACCCAGAGTATGGTGGATGGCCAACTGTTGGGTCATGGGCGCCTGATTATAGAGTCAAAACCCGAGGACTATGGTGAGCCCCGCTTTTATTCGGGGCTGAGCTCGTTGGGGAGACGGATGCTACGAAAGAGGAGTCTTACCCCAATATTAACTATACCCCGAAACTGCGTGTAAGTACACAAGGGTTTCCGACCCAAAGCAATCCATTCCTCAATTAAGTCTCGACTGGTCTGCCACAAGGACGTAAGTGCGAAAGCGTCCCCGTTCCGCACCTCTTCTAGTCAAGACGACAAAAACGCCGGCAACCAAACGCCCTAAATCTCAGTCAGCTTGGAAACCATCGGCAACGCGCAGTCATGTCCATTCGCCCTAGCATCATCGACTTCTGAGTCTGAACAAACTCAGTGGTAAAACCAAAAGTCAGTCCAGCGAGGCCACTTATTCCGATAAGTAGGCACAATGCTGATAGTACCACAAGTTTTCTTGGGAACGAAATTATATATGCCAAACTCAGATTGAACCTCCTTGCCCGTTTCGGGGTCCGAACCTTGTTCCGACGTTTCTGGGTCTCGTAAAATCGAGCGAAGGTGTCCACCAGCAACTCACAGCCAAGCATCTTCATCGCCATAGTGAAAACGCTAAGCCGCACGAAAGCGTTAGGCGTCAGCCGATGAATTCAAGCTCAAAGCACTCCAACACATCGCCAACAAACTTCTCCAATGAAAACTGCAAGCCGGCTACAAAGAAATCCTGAATACAACCGCTTCATATGGTCTTGGGCGGGGAACCTCCTCATCGCCGGGAGGATGAAACTGTATAGGCGATTCTGGGTCCAAATATCCTAGGTTCACATACTCTTGTATTTGCATATTCGTCACTCGGGACCTGCCCAAACGAAAGGTACTCCCATAATCGCCAAAGCAAGCACAGTATTAACTGACTCTGTAATAGACACCCTTTCGGATGTCCCCGACCCACCAGAAAGGGCGGGAGAACCAACGCCACCTCCGCTTCCGAGCGGGCCATGAGGGCCTTGTTCCTTTCGCCCTATGGAGCTAGAGGTGTTGTCACTGGACGAGTCCGACGAATCTGTCAAACTTGCGCCCGCTCTGTTAATAGGCGAGCCTCTAGCGTCCTGTTCATTCCGTGAGCTGGAGTCGCTTTTCGCTTTTGCTCGACGGATTGGAGGATGGCGAGGATCCTACCGTGCGAGCCATCTAAACACGCGCTGAAATCACAAACATAAAGAAAAAGAAAAAGAATGCAAGAACAAAAAATCGAAAACAAGACAGAGGAGAAACGTTACCTTGATGAAAGATGAAGAGGCGCTGAACGACAACACGCAACCTTGGCCGAGATGTGAAACGCGAGTGTCGAAAAGCAGAAAAGCAAAAAGAGAGCTCAAATGGCAAGCAGGCTGGTGCGGTCCTCAACAGGCGGCGGGTGAGCTATATATAGACACCTGTCCGAAGGCCAAAAGGCGCGGGCACACGTTCCCAAAAGGCGCGCAAAACGAGAAGACGAACCGCCACGCCAAGAGACATGTCCATTCAAAAAAACATCATCATCATCATCAATAAAAATAAATAAACACAATAATAATAAAATAAATTCGAGTTGGTGTTCGAACACCAGTTTTCGCATCTCTAGGGGACGGCGTCAAGGGGGCACACAAGACGCAGCGAAGTACCGACGCCCCTATCGACATTCACGACGAACAGAGGCATCGAGGGGCTACTGTTGGGGAAAAGCCACCTTCTCGGTACCCCCTCTCCACGGCTACAAGGTTGCCGGTGATGAGTTGGGACCATGGTTTTCGTTCTCCCATGCGAAAAGGACTACACGACTCGGCGGATTGCTCTGCGATATGGCACCGAGTAGAGGCTGGTCGTTACCTCCTTTTCGCCTTGCCTTTCGGCTGGGGGTGCGCTCCTGGGCAGTTTCGCGTGCAGAACCGACGCGCCGCTTGCTTCGCCATTTCGTATTCAGGGCCGAAGGTGACCGCTCAGCGCAGGTAAGTGTTTTAACGTCGTGACTCCAGGTAAATGTCCCGTCTTTTCGTCGGGTCGAAGGCCTAACGGGCGAAATGGAGGCTGACAAGGCAACGAGGGTGGCGAACGTCAGGATGACGTGGTCCAAGCTGGTCCGCACGTCTCGGAAGGAGAGAGAGAAGGGGGAATAGTAGAAGCCGGAGGGTGGCTCCATCTGGGGGATGAATCGTCTGTGTCAGGTTGTTACTGCCCCTGGTGGGCGGGAATATGCCCAGGATTTGTAGCAGTTAGGGGAGCATTTTGGTCCTGTACAAGCCTACGGGCGTATATAAATAGGGCCCTTTTGAAGGGACAGACAGGAGGGACCCCTAATTTCTCGGATCAACACATCTCTTTTATTATCGGCATCTTCATGTTTGTTGTTTTCGGCATCGTCTTTCCCTTTCTCGCGTATTCGGTCACTCGTGCGACAACCCAGTGTTAGAAGGCCAAGGCCTACAACAACATGATCTTTAATGTACGGTTATTTTTTAAAGGTGATTTTGTGTCTTATTGTCCATCGTTTGTATCAACCTTTGTTTTTCTTGAGATATAGTTGTGACACTCTTTTGAGTGTCTTTATTAAAAAAAAATGCACGGCCCCACGGGCCAGAGCATTGGCTTCGACGGGCTGGGCGACCCCGACGCGGCGGCGTGCACCGCGGGCCACAGCATTGGCTTCGACGAGCTGGGTGACCCCGACGCGGCGGCGTGCAGCGCCATGGTCTCGTACTCTCGTTCCGGTCAGCGCTCTGGTACTGGATGAACAACGTGCACCGTGCACGGGGCCATCGTCTTCGAGCAGAGCTTCGGCGCCACCATCCGGGCCGTCAACGGCGCGCTCGACTGCAATGCGAAGGCAACAATCCTGACTCCGTCAACATCCGCGTCGCCTACTACAAGCGGTTCTCTCAGGATTTCAACGTCGACCTGGGCACCGAACTCACCTGCTAACTGACCTCATTATTGGCTGTGTCATGTACTCATCCGTTGATGGATACTATCCATGGCGATTGCGTGGTGTGAATGTTTCGGTTTCGTAGTGTGAATTCTGATATGTGCAGTGTGTGGGGATCGAAGCGGTGAGACCAGGCCCGGCCCTGTCAATTTGATGGCCTGGAGCGACGTAAAAAAGAATGGCCCTTTTACTCTAAGAGCATCTCCAAGAGTACCCAATAAACCTTCCCTATCCTTTTTTTTTGCAAGATTAGAAAAAACCTCTCTCCAACAACTCCCAATCCATCTTTCTAACTTTTGGCACTTGGAAGGCCTGGGTTGTTCCCTCGTGCCTGCGCGCAGCCGAGGGTGTGTAGGCCTGCTGCTGTGCCTCTGATCTGTGCAAGGCCATGGCCGGCTGCTGCATATGTGTTGATGACCGGCTGCTGCTACCTGCTTGCCTGCTGATGGCCGGCTGCTGCTATGGTACTGTTTCCTGGTTATGATGGTTATGATGTTCTAAACATTACTTGTAGGCTGTGGGGGCTGGGTGCCTGGCTGCCGCCAGCCGGGAACCGCAGGTGATCGCCACGACGTGGAAAACGGTGACGGCGCGAAGGGTTTCGCACTAGCGGCCCAGGATGTCGCGGGAAAAAAAGGTGCTGCAAAAAAAAAATTAATTGTGGGACCAAATTTTGATTTTTTGGAAGTAAAGTATTGAAAACTCTTGGAGATGGCCTACTTTATTTCTCCCAATACCTTTTTAGGAGTTGGAAAACACCATATTTTTGGGAAGACAAAATAGGTTACTTTTGGAGATGCTCTAAGGCAGAATAGCCATTTTGGTCCCTGTACCATTACTCGAGACTCAGTTTCGTCCCTGAACTTTTAAAACGGCCACTTTAGTTCTCAAGCTCTACTAAGGCTCAATTGTATCTCAGAACTATGAAGATGATCGTTTCAGTCCTCAAACTTTCCATTTTGGACTCAATTTCATCCATAAACTATCAAACTGTATTTCGGTCTTTAAACTTTTATTTTCAACTCAACTTTGTCTATCAAAAACAAAACTTTATATTTTAGGCACAATTTCATCCATGAATTGTCAAAATGTATTTTGGCTCAACTTCGTCCTTTGTCCAGCACCACCTGCGATTTCAGATGGACAATCATCGTTGGGTATTATTGTCCGTAGCGTCGTCCCAGCTAACCGAATCAGATAGCACACTTTCAACATTTATATTCATATTCTAAGATGAATATCAATATAGATCTAAATATTCTTAATATGAATTATTTTTAGCCTAAGGACAAAAGGTATTATTTTATACACAAATGGTTATTAGTTGAGCCTAACTCTAGAAGTAGTTAGGGGAAAAATTATAGATCTGCTATTGTTTCAATATATCCATATATTCTTAAGAAATAAATAGCGCTCGAAGCAACTGTAATTGCTCCTACAAAAATTAATTAGTCGGATATATATAAACGGTACCATTATAAGGTACATTAAAAGTAACAACTTTGAATTATTAATGGCCACTAAAGAGTTTTTGGATGAATATTATTTTTTCTATCTCCAATTGCTGGTGGTGTTGGAGCTGACCAAGTGCAACAGTGTAGTGTTCCACGTAGGACAATAGACAAAGTTGAGTTGAAAATAAAAGTTTAAATACCGAAATACACTTTAATAGTTTATGGATGAAATTGAACCCAAGATGCAAAGTTTGAAAACTGAAATGATCGTCTTTATAGTTCTGGGATGAAACTGAGCCTAAAAATAGAGTTTGAGGACTAAAACGGTCGTTTTAAAAGTTCAGAAATGAAATTGAGTCTCGAGTAATGGTACAGGGACCAAAATGGCTATTCTGCCTTAGAGCATCTCCAAAAGTAACCTATTTTGTCTTCCCAAAAATATGGTGTTTTCCAACTCCTAAAAAGGTATTGGGAGAAATAAAGTAGGCCATCTCCAAGAGTTTTCAATACTTTACTTCCAAAAAATCAAAATTTGGTCCCACAATTAATTTTTTTTTTGCAGCACCTTTTTTTCCCGCGACATCCTGGGCCGCTAGTGCGAAACCCTTCGCGCCGTCACCGTTTTCCACGTCGTGGCGATCACCTGCGGTTCCCGGCTGGCGGCAGCCAGGCACCCAGCCCCCACAGCCTACAAGTAATGTTTAGAACATCATAACCATCATAACCAGGAAACAGTACCATAGCAGCAGCCGGCCATCAGCAGGCAAGCAGGTAGCAGCAGCCGGTCATCAACACATATGCAGCAGCCGGCCATGGCCTTGCACAGATCAGAGGCACAGCAGCAGGCCTACACACCCTCGGCTGCGCGCAGGCACGAGGGAACAACCCAGGCCTTCCAAGTGCCAAAAGTTAGAAAGATGGATTGGGAGTTGTTGGAGAGAGGTTTTTTCTAATCTTGCAAAAAAAAAGGATAGGGAAGGTTTATTGGGTACTCTTGGAGATGCTCTTAGAGTAAAAGGGCCATTCTTTTTTACGTCGCTCCAGGCCATCAAATTGACAGGGCCGGGCCTGGTCTCACCGCTTCGATCCCCACACACTGCACATATCAGAATTCACACTACGAAACCGAAACATTCACACCACGCAATCGCCATGGATAGTATCCATCAACGGATGAGTACATGACACAGCCAATAATGAGGTCAGTTAGCAGGTGAGTTCGGTGCCCAGGTCGACGTTGAAATCCTGAGAGAACCGCTTGTAGTAGGCGACGCGGATGTTGACGGAGTCAGGATTGTTGCCTTCGCATTGCAGTCGAGCGCGCCGTTGACGGCCCGGATGGTGGCGCCGAAGCTCTGCTCGAAGACGATGGCCCCGTGCACGGTGCACGTTGTTCATCCAGTACCAGAGCGCTGACCGGAACGAGAGTACGAGACCATGGCGCTGCACGCCGCCGCGTCGGGGTCACCCAGCTCGTCGAAGCCAATGCTGTGGCCCGCGGTGCACGCCGCCGCGTCGGGGTCGCCCAGCCCGTCGAAGCCAATGCTCTGGCCCGTGGGGCCGTGCATTTTTTTTTAATAAAGACACTCAAAAGAGTGTCACAACTATATCTCAAGAAAAACAAAGGTTGATACAAACGATGGACAATAAGACACAAAATCACCTTTAAAAAATAACCGTACATTAAAGATCATGTTGTTGTAGGCCTTGGCCTTCTAACACTGGGTTGTCGCACGAGTGACCGAATACGCGAGAAAGGGAAAGACGATGCCGAAAACAACAAACATGAAGATGCCGATAATAAAAGAGATGTGTTGATCCGAGAAATTAGGGGTCCCTCCTGTCTGTCCCTTCAAAAGGGCCCTATTTATATACGCCCGTAGGCTTGTACAGGACCAAAATGCTCCCCTAACTGCTACAAATCCTGGGCATATTCCCGCCCACCAGGGGCAGTAACAACCTGACACAGACGATTCATCCCCCAGATGGAGCCACCCTCCGGCTTCTACTATTCCCCCTTCTCTCTCTCCTTCCGAGACGTGCGGACCAGCTTGGACCACGTCATCCTGACGTTCGCCACCCTCGTTGCCTTGTCAGCCTCCATTTCGCCCGTTAGGCCTTCGACCCGACGAAAAGACGGGACATTTACCTGGAGTCACGACGTTAAAACACTTACCTGCGCTGAGCGGTCACCTTCGGCCCTGAATACGAAATGGCGAAGCAAGCGGCGCGTCGGTTCTGCACGCGAAACTGCCCAGGAGCGCACCCCCAGCCGAAAGGCAAGGCGAAAAGGAGGTAACGACCAGCCTCTACTCGGTGCCATATCGCAGAGCAATCCGCCGAGTCGTGTAGTCCTTTTCGCATGGGAGAACGAAAACCATGGTCCCAACTCATCACCGGCAACCTTGTAGCCGTGGAGAGGGGGTACCGAGAAGGTGGCTTTTCCCCCAACAGTAGCCCCTCGATGCCTCTGTTCGTCGTGAATGTCGATAGGGGCGTCGGTACTTCGCTGCGTCTTGTGTGCCCCCTTGACGCCGTCCCCTAGAGATGCGAAAACTGGTGTTCGAACACCAACTCGAATTTATTTTATTATTATTGTGTTTATTTATTTTTATTGATGAAGATGATGATGTTTTTTTGAATGGACATGTCTCTTGGCGTGGCGGTTCGTCTTCTCGTTTTGCGCGCCTTTTGGGAACGTGTGCCCGCGCCTTAGGCTGCGGTCCTCAACAGGCGG
>JAHUYU010000074.1:0-15683 GCA_030439765.1 Tripidium arundinaceum | reverse complement strand
AGAGAATAAGAACAAAATGGAACTAGAACTAGATTTATTCATACCAAGAACAGCCAAGATGTTCTTCTCCTCTTTACAACTTGAAGCTCTGCTCTAGATCTAAACTACAACTAAAAGGATAAACTAAAACTAGAGAGCTCTGGAGTTGTATTTGTGAACTTGTGTGAAACTTCTGTGTGAAACTTCTGTGTGAAACTTGATTTACAGAGGAGAACATAGCTGCATTATATAGTGCCTAGAGGTCGGTTCGTGGATGAATATTCTTGGTAACCCATGGAACCGCCTTTAGCACCGCCATAAAAACCGACATGCGAAAGATGGGCCCGAGACGCGCCACCAGGGGGGCGGCCGCACCCGGGGGTCGGCCGTACCCTGGCTGCCGCCTCTCGCCACCGACTTTATCTGATGGGCTCCCTGATGGGTCTGGATCACTTCTATGTTGGGTATTGGCCCTGGTTTGCATCGTAGATTTGGCCTTCTTTGCATTATCCAACTTGGGCTGCGCAAAATACGCTTTGTTGATTGCGTATTTTCCCGAGTTTTGCACTAATTCCACACTTAAGTCCTGCAAAACAGTAATCTTCCAATACATGTGGAACTAGGTGAATATCAAAGACATATGCATGTAAAACATGTGTTTTTCTCCATTTTTTATACAAGATGGCGATATGAAATATGTCGTTAGTGACCGCCAACAAGTTCCCCCAAGCTTACCCTTTGCACGTCCTGGGCAAAAGCTAAGACAAAGGTTGTTGATCAGGAGTTGCTGCAATACTGATTATATTCTAAGAGTACCAGGTTTATAACTAAGTGTTCTTCCTCAATCTGAATATACTAGCATATTGCTCATTTTCTTATTATTTTATAATTCATGGGGCTTATGTACCTTGACTCTTAATCTTTAGTAATTATAAGATAGTCCAGTTAATGTAGAATCACTAATCCTCTATTCTTCGATCAACCATTTATCCAGAGTTTTTAAATATTTTTGCAAAGAAAAGTAGTTCCTCGAATGATTCACTCATTCGCTCATTGTGTATATGTAATCCTCACCAAAGGCTTTTGAATTTTGCCTTTCCTTCATCCTACTTCTAATTGACTTATGTGGAGTTATAGGTAGGTATGAAAATAACTTACTTGCATTTCATAATATTGCTAAGTCAAAAACCGGACCAAAAGGAGATACAAATCATACACTTAGATCAAGAAGTGCAAATGTGTGGCAATATATGTATTTATTATTTTTTTATACTCCTTTTATCATGACTCTCTCTTTCTTTTGAAAAGTGCTTCTAAGAATATGGGCTATTTTCTTCTCACTGGCGGGCATCGAGGTACCCATTGTTTTCTCTCAGGGCGAGCATCGAAGTGCCCATTGTTTTCTCTCTTTTTTTTATGCATCATGCTCTTTGGCATGCTTTCTTTTCTCATGCACTTTGGCTTGTTTTTTTTTAACATAGCCATAATCTTTTTGGCACATAAATATTTTTGGAGAGAAAATCACAACAATTGGAGCATTTTTAGTGAATAAAATGGATTGCGTAACTCTTAGTGTAAGAGTCAGCATTTTATTTGGGAGTGTATGTGAATCTTGATCTTGGGTGCATGAAAATAATCTCAACAATGGTCACAACTATTTGACAAAGCTCAATGAAAATACAAGTAGCATATGAATATGGTTTCTTATGCTAAAAATATCATATGGCTCTGGTAGGAATTAATATCATTAGGAACTTAAGATTTTGAATTTTAAAAGATAAAATCTCTGGATATCTAGTCTCTCTTAGAACAAATTCATACTTCACCAAATCTTATCTCATAACACTTTAGACTAGAGTTAGGCTTTATGCATCCCACTAAGTTCAAATTGTATAAATGAGCAATTTAGCTAATAAACTCAAATATTGGGGAACTCAAAGTTATAAACTAGGACTAATAAAATATAAGACATAGCAACTATTCATCATTTCAACATAGAGGTCAACATATTTACATCACATATGTGAAATAAAACAAATATTTTTTAGATTTTTTTCATTTTGTTTTTATTTTAGAATTATAAATTCAGAAATTAAATTGCAAAAATTAAGATACATGTTACCTCAGGTGGGGGTCCTCCCCCAAGCTAAATCTTGGCTCAAGGATTTGGGTTGTACCCCAAGGATCGCCAATATGCCAACTGCTGGTCATGTTGTAACTTCAGCAGTGCATTCATCTGAGATATCTGCTGTTGTTGTTGTTGCTGCCACTGAGTAGTGTCCTGCACATGAGTGGTTAGAACATTTTGAATGTTACCTGTGCGGACCTCTAATCCTTCAAGGCGAGTGTTGAGGTGGTCCAACGAGACAGAGTGGCGTCTGGAGACCGGTGGTGGCATCTCCTCAGATTCTGATGATGAAGCTTGCCAACGCGTGCCTCGCGTCCATTCAGCTTGACTTGCTTCTTGCCATTGGGAACCACCAGCGGCATATGGTGGAGGGGTTTGATCCCACCCTGGCTGGAACATAGGAACATGTCCAGGCATAGGTGCAAACCGTCCCTCTTGTGGCATTCTGACTGGAAATTGTGGCTGTTGTGAGCTGGATCCTGCTTCATTCCTAGTCCTGCTCCTCGTCATCCTGCCAGACTGAGAATGCTTTATGCTATTGTACATAAAATTCGAGTTGCTCCTATTAAAGAAATGTTCAATCATTGATTAGAAATATTCAGATTCTCCACATCTATTTCTTGCACATCACTTGTAACTCGTATTGCAAATTGTGTTGGAACGTTGGAAGGACAAGATGTGACATACATCTCTATCCCATGAATCATTATCAATGAGCATTACTTGATACAAGGTCATCATTTGAAAAAGAATGCACATGGAGATCTTGTGTTTTATTTTCCTGGCTATACAAATGAAATCCCGTTACCTAACCCGGGGCTTCAATTGTATAAGAGCCAGAGTTTAACCTTTGTACTTGAGCCACAAGAAGAGCATAGATATTCTCAGTCTGGCAGGATGACGAGGAGCAGGACTAGGAATGAAGCAGGATCCAGCTCACAACAGCCACAATTTCCAGTCAGAATGCCACAAGAGGGACGGTTTGCACCTATGCCTGGACATGTTCCTATGTTCCAGCCAGGGTGGGATCAAACCCCTCCACCATATGCCGCTGGTGGTTCCCAATGGCAAGAAGCAAGTCAAGCTGAATGGACGCGAGGCACGCGTTGGCAAGCTTCATCATCAGAATCTGAGGAGATGCCACCACCGGTCTCCAGACGCCACTCTGTCTCGTTGGACCACCTCAACACTCGCCTTGAAGGATTAGAGGTCCGCACAGGTAACATTCAAAATGTTCTAACCACTCATGTGCAGGACACTACTCAGTGGCAGCAACAACAACAACAGCAGATATCTCAGATGAATGCACTGCTGAAGTTACAACATGACCAGCAGTTGGCATATTGGCGATCCTTGGGGTACAACCCAAATCCTTGAGCCAAGATTTAGCTTGGGGGAGGACCCCCACCTGAGGTAACATGTATCTTAATTTTTGCAATTTAATTTCTGAATTTATAATTCTAAAATAAAAACAAAATGAAAAAAATCTAAAAAATATTTGTTTTATTTCACATATGTGATGTAAATATGTTGACCTCTATGTTGAAATGATGAATAGTTGCTATGTCTTATATTTTATTAGTCCTAGTTTATAACTTTGAGTTCCCCAATATTTGAGTTTATTAGCTAAATTGCTCATTTATACAATTTGAACTTAGTGGGATGCATAAAGCCTAACTCTAGTCTAAAGTGTTATGAGATAAGATTTGGTGAAGTATGAATTTGTTCTAAGAGAGACTAGATATCCAGAGATTTTATCTTTTAAAATTCAAAATCTTAAGTTCCTAATGATATTAATTCCTACCAGAGCCATATGATATTTTTAGCATAAGAAACCATATTCATATGCTACTTGTATTTTCATTGAGCTTTGTCAAATAGTTGTGACCATTGTTGAGATTATTTTCATGCACCCAAGATCAAGATTCACATACACTCCCAAATAAAATGCTGACTCTTACACTAAGAGTTACGCAATCCATTTTATTCACTAAAAATGCTCCAATTGTTGTGATTTTCTCTCCAAAAATATTTATGTGCCAAAAAGATTATGGGCTATGTTAAAAAAAAACAAGCCAAAGTGCATGAGAAAAGAAAGCATGCCAAAGAGCATGATGCATAAAAAAAAGAGAGAAAACAATGGGCACTTCGATGCTCGCCCTGAGAGAAAACAATGGGTACCTCGATGCCCGCCAGTGAGAAGAAAATAGCCCATATTCTTAGAAGCACTTTTCAAAAGAAAGAGAGAGTCATGATAAAAGGAGTATAAAAAAATAATAAATACATATATTGCCACACATTTGCACTTCTTGATCTAAGTGTATGATTTGTATCTCCTTTTGGTCCGGTTTTTGACTTAGCAATATTATGAAAATGCAAGTAAGTTATTTTCATACCTACCTATAACTCCACATAAGTCAATTAGAAGTAGGATGAAGGAAAGGCAAAATTCAAAAGCCTTTGGTGAGGATTACATATACACAATGAGCGAATGAGTGAATCATTCGAGGAACTACTTTTCTTTGCAAAAATATTTAAAAACTCTGGATAAATGGTTGATCGAAGAATAGAGGATTAGTGATTCTACATTAACTGGACTATCTTATAATTACTAAAGATTAAGAGTCAAGGTACATAAGCCCCATGAATTATAAAATAATAAGAAAATGAGCAATATGCTAGTATATTCAGATTGAGGAAGAACACTTAGTTATAAACCTGGTACTCTTAGAATATAATCAGTATTGCAGCAACTCCTGATCAACAACCTTTGTCTTAGCTTTTGCCCAGGACGTGCAAAGGGTAAGCTTGGGGGAACTTGTTGGCGGTCACTAACGACATATTTCATATCGCCATCTTGTATAAAAAAATGGAGAAAAACACATGTTTTACATGCATATGTCTTTGATATTCACCTAGTTCCACATGTATTGGAAGATTACTGTTTTGCAGGACTTAAGTGTGGAATTAGTGCAAAACTCGGGAAAATACGCAATCAACAAAGCGTATTTTGCGCAGCCCAAGTTGGATAATGCAAAGAAGGCCAAATCTACGATGCAAACCAGGGCCAATACCCAACATAGAAGTGATCCAGACCCATCAGGGAGCCCATCAGATAAAGTCGGTGGCGAGAGGCGGCAGCCAGGGTACGGCCGACCCCGGGTGCGGCCGCCCCCCTGGTGGCGCGTCTCGGGCCCATCTTTCGCATGTCGGTTTTTATGGCGGTGCTAAAGGCGGTTCCATGGGTTACCAAGAATATTCATCCACGAACCGACCTCTAGGCACTATATAATGCAGCTATGTTCTCCTCTGTAAATCAAGTTTCACACAGAAGTTTCACACAGAAGTTTCACACAAGTTCACAAATACAACTCCAGAGCTCTCTAGTTTTAGTTTATCCTTTTAGTTGTAGTTTAGATCTAGAGCAGAGCTTCAAGTTGTAAAGAGGAGAAGAACATCTTGGCTGTTCTTGGTATGAATAAATCTAGTTCTAGTTCCATTTTGTTCTTATTCTCTACTTATATTTATAGTATTGTTCTTGAATTAGAGCTAAGTTCTTCATTCATGTTCTTCGTATTATAACTAGTTATTAGTTCGAGTATCTTGATCATGAGATTAGAACTTTGGTCTTAACTAAACGTATAGTTAGTGTGATCATGTTTAGACTAATGTCTGTATGGTGGTTAACCAAGTCTTCGGATTCGCATATGTTCTGTGCCTGTCGATCTGTAGGGTCGGGGACCTGGGGGGACATATGTGGTTTTCGTGTATGCAAGTGTGGTACTTGGATACAAGGGAACGGGTAATTGAAGTTCGTACTCCACGGTAGTGGGGTAGGCGGCAGGTGGTGACAGCCCTGTCCGTCCCTCGTATTCCCCCACGTTCGGGTATGGTGTAGGAGTCTAAAGCGATGCGGGGAGCTGGCAGACCAGACCTTAGGCATTCTCCCGATCCATCTAGATGTTAATCTAACCATGTTTATATTAATTATATGACTTGCTAGAGTTCTTGACAATAACTATAATAGATTGTTCTAGTTAGGTTTATTCTTTTATTCTTTATTCTTTTATTCAATTATCTTTCTTTACCCTTGATAGAGATGCTCATATATGCCTGTGTGAAACTTCACTATCCTCAATTTATCAATGCTTCATTTACCCCTGATGAACAATTGATTATTATGCTATATTATTAACATTGAGCTATCCAATATCCATAATTAGCTATTGCCTTCCCATGGGAAAATATAAATAACGATACCTGGAATACTCTAGGTGAAATGCTATAATGATAGATCTGTGCGCTTGCGGATTGAGCCTGAACTATCAGTGTATTTGTTAACATTATTATCTATGAATGGTTGAAATGCTACATTCATAGTGATGATGCTAATAAGTACCAATGAGTATTTCTAGCGCCGTTACTGTTAGCGGTCACTAACGACCATATCTGACCGCCAATTATAGTCCAAAAGCAGGAGAAATGAACATACTTTTGACACATATGCTTTCACTATTGACAAAGTTCCACTTGTATTGGAAGCTTATCATTTTGCAGAGACTATACCAAAATACAGTGGAACAAGAATCAAAAAAGCCAACAGAGAAAGCGTAACGCAAATCATATACCAAGGAGTCAAGCAAAGGCCCACCTTCATGCAAAATTTGGGCCGAACACCTACGTGGAGGCAACCCTGGTCCAACCAAAAGCCCACCAGAGAAAGGCGGTGGCGAGAGGAGCGGGCCAGGGTGCGGCCGCACCCAGGGTGCGGCCGCACCGCCACTGGCTCCCCTCGGGCCCACCTTTCTCTGGCGGTTGCATGCCGACTTGTAGAGGCGGTGTAGGCTAGTTTCCTATTTTATGTCACCCCTAACCGACCTCCTTTATGTATAAAAGGAGGGGTAGTGCTCTCTTTACACACACACCACCTTGAGTCAACACATCTTGAGCACACCTCTCTAGTTTTTACTTTTTCCTTAGTAGTGCTAGAGCAAGGCAAAGCTACCTTGGAGGGCTTGACTCCTTGGAGAAGAATCTTGGTATGAATAAGATGAATCATTTCTCCAAAGTCTTGTCTTCACTTTATCGATATAGTTATGCAAGTAAACTAGAGTATAGTTCTCATGATATTATCTTGATATATGAGCTACTCTATAGTTTATATGTCATGATGTTGCCATGTAGAACTTTATGCTTAAACATTCATATCATGTTTATGATAAGAAATAGAGTTAAGTTGAGGTGGCGGTTCATCGTGCTTTCGGGTGTGCCCAAGCTTCTTACCTGTCGATCCGTAGGGTCGGGGACCCGGGGGGGCTTGGGTAGTTTCTCTATACGCGAGCATGGTGCTCAGGTATATAGAAACAGGTGAATGCATTTCATGCTCCACGGTTGAGGGGTAGGCGGTAGGTGGTGACAGCCCTGTCCGTCCTTCGTAATCCCCCACGTTCGGGTATGGTGTAGGAGTACGTAAATTGTCACATGAGGTTGCTGGCAGACCAGTACTCGGTGGCCTCCCGACCTATCTCATACTTAGCGCTAGTTCTTACTCATGTACATGTATGATTACTTACTATTCTTTGCATAGCTGTATCAAGGATATGCCTGCTCTCATAGATTTATTCTTTTATTCTTTAGTCCTTCTTCCTTCTTTCTCTGCTCAGGTGTTAGACTCGAGTGTGTGTCACACTATCCCAAAACTATCATGTTTACCCCTGCCATAAGCATTTGGTTCATCTTTGCAAACATGTTATCTTGTTCATATCCATACTAGACTCTTTACACCATGCCTTCCTTTGGGAAAATATAAATAACGATACCCTGAAATACTTCCGGGTGAAATGCTACAACGGTATTTCCGTGCGCTTGCGGAGTTAAATCTGTAATCGTTAAGATTTACCGGTTGACATTCTCTAGTGTCATTGCCTTTTCTGGCAGTGATGCTAGGAAATGCCAACAGGCATTTCTGGCGCCGTTGCCGGGGATGGGTCCTATCTCTATTCTTGGTGACGACGCTAAGAAATGCCAACAGTTACCTAGGATGGGTCGTTTATCTATCTTGGTAATGATGTTAAGAAATGCCAACATGAAGTAACACAGCATCTTGAGCGACTCCTTTGATAGTGAATGTGCTGCAAATCTCCAAAAAATGTTGAAGATGGTCACTTTTATCTTCATGTGCCTTTCCACAAAAGTGGCTAGCTTGCACCATGTTAATGAGAGCTGGCTTGAGTTCAAATGATGCATCTCCTGTGTTGACAGTAGGTCCAATGCGAATATTCGCAGTGCTTGGAGCAGAAAATTCACGAAGGGTCTTTTCAGCCATGGCTTCAGAAACTAGTGTTGAGCTTTCTCCTTATTGATGTGATTGAGAAGTTGAAGTTTTATTAGTCTTGTTCTTCTGGCTCTTCCTGGTAAGAAATTCTGGATCTTCAATGAAATTTGTAGGAAGGTTGAAACCAGACAACATTACCCTGTATAAGACATAAATAGATAAAAACAAGGGCAAAGCCTGCTAGAGCAGTGGGTGATTAGTTTTGATACATCAATGAGTAAAGCTTAATCAATTCTTTCAAATACCTTTGTCCACCCCGGCAACGGCGCTAGAAATGCTTGTTGACATTTCTTAGCATCACTACCAGGATTGTATTCCTAGGCAACGATGCCAGAAATGCTTATGGTATGTGACTTAGAAAATAGGAATTCTACAAGCGCACAGATATACCATTGTAGCATTTCACTGAGAGTATTCCAGGTATCGTTATTTATATTTTACCACTGGGAGGAAGGTAGCATGAAAGAGATTGATAACTTATATTTATGATGAATCATTAAACTAAACACATATTCTAATGCAGGGGTAAGTCAAATAATAATAATGAATGGGTAAATTAAATAATAATAATAGATGTATATGATAAGCATAACACTCAGAGAGACTCCAATATAGCAATATCTAGTCTAAATTAAATACAAGCGAGATAAATTCCTAAGTTATTCTTAATTAGTAGTCAAAGCATAACATGTCATTGTATATACTAGCAATAGCAAAGATTAACTCTATACTTCTACAAGGGGACATCTCTATAGAGAAATAACTTCTTCATAGCGACTTAGGTCCTACTAGTCCTACAAACGGGATGTGGAATACAGAGAATCTATAAGGTTATCACCCCAAGTAAATCTACCACAATCCGGAATGCAGGGTGCATCCATAGGCAAAATAATGTATAAGCACCACGCTTACACAGAGTTTGGCTACCCAACCAGTTCGAAGACTTAATTGAGTGCTTTGTGATCCTATGCATAGATATAGTGATAACTCTAACTATACTAAGCATAAACTCAGTAAACTAAAAACATAATAAATAAGAACATAATATAAATAAAGAATAATGTCATCAGGTAGATAAATATAAAGGATACAAGGGTTGTACCAAGCCTCTGGTGACTAGATCTAGATTCCGAGCAACAGCTCAACTCTACTTGATCTAACTAAACTAAACTATGCTATGAATATATGTTTATGTGGAGCTTTTCTCTCTTGAGGTGGTGTTGATCGATCTCTCAACAGATGAGGTGCAATGAGAGATGCAATGCCTTCCCGGAGGGGGTCTGGGGGCCTTTTATAGGGGAGATGGAGTAGGGGTCAAGTAATCACCACGTCATCGATCCGAATCAATTCTTTCACCCACCATTGGATCAAATCGACCTAAACAAACGGTGGAGATTCATCCTTAAAGTCAGTGGAAAATAACTGGTGTTGACTGGTGGGTCCAGGGGGTCGGCCGACCCCACCAAGGCCTTCATTTTCGTGGATCTCCTTCTTTGGCCCATGTTTGATGGATTAGAGCCAGTAGAGTTGGTTTCGTTGTGATTGGATCGGATTTCTTGTGATAGTATGGCCCACTTTAACCTGTTTTCTGTATAAATTATCTTGCACTCACAAAATCACCAAAACTTGTGGAAATTCTTAGTTCAAACCACTAGACCTATGTTGGTGATTGGTTTTAAAGATAAATATTTGTTAAATTAATAATTTATAGTTGATGTTAATGACCATCAACAGAGGCAAAAGCACAATTTGCCCTTGAAGTTCAGCAGATCAGCACCCCCACACACCAAAAGGCACCTGAGGGTGCGAATATGCCCTCCAAGAAAGCAGAAATCATTATAGCTCTCTCTGAAAATAGCTCTGGAGTTAGACAACTCAGGCCCGGGTGATCCCTCCAAGACGGTGGCCCTCAACGTTTAACATTCCAAATAGGAACTCATGACAACAAAGATGACCTGTCTTGGAAGCCTTTAAGTTCCTGGCATACTTCAGAGGATTTACCTTTAAGTTCTTCAGTTTAAAAAGTGGTAGAATCAGCTTTACAATTGTAATCTCAGTTCTTGATCATTAATAAAGAGGATTTGTTAGTCGTCTGAACAGCTGCCTTCACCATTACTCGGATCACTTTGGCATTACCAAAGGTTCCTTCTACTCGGAGCTCAACCAAAAGTATTTTGCTCAATGCTGGATAGACTCGTCCTTCACGCCGACTAAGCGTGTCGAGACACGGTCGATTACATCCATCAAAGAGATCCATCGGCCATTGAGTCGGCACACATCTCTGCGACTAATGTCTATCGCACCATGACATATATCCATCAAGCTAATTTCTGTCTACCCGGACTAATGTGATCTGGTTCCACACTCAAGCTGCGAAATTAAGAGGACTGACTCATCCTTTAGGCTTCTAAGCCATCGAGATGCAGTCGACCAAGTCCCTTACCCTAGTACTTAATGACATACTCGGACTGACTCGTCCTTCAAGACTCCTAAGTCTATCGAGACGCGGTCAACTTCGTCCACCCTAAGTGCTTAATGGAGCACTTGGACTGACTCATCCTTCATGATTTCTAAGTCTGTCAAGACGCGGTCAACTACGTCCTTCAATTACATGTGCTCAATAACGCACTTAGTACAATATACACCTTACATGACGTCTATGTCTTTCATAAAAGTTGACTAAAGCGACTATAGTCTACAACAAAGTCTTCCGCACGAGAAGCATCCTACTCAGCATCCGACTACAAGCTAGTCCGATCGAGTGTACAGAGAAATTCTAATGAAGAAGACAACACACCAATATCAATTGAGTCAAGTCTTTTCATTATATTACATGGATTTCTTTACAGGGACAAAAGTTCTATACAAGATTCACTGTACAAGTTTCAGAGAATCGTGTATGAATTCGCCAAGTCTTCTACTCGGCCCTCTGAGGCAGTCAAGTCGACTTCTATGCAACCTTCCGGCTTCCTAAGGATGATTGTCAGGTCCCAGCGCGGCATGTGAACATGAAGAATTGACATCAGACCTCTCACAACTGCTTGTGCCATATCTTTCACATATTGAGTCAAGTGGCCGGGTGCTGTCTTTGCCTGTTCAAGCAGAGACGCCTCGAAACCTTCGCCCTCTGGGATCAGATCCAAGATAGGCTCCACGACTTCTTGTAGGTTCTTCAGCTCAGTCGTCATGGCAGCAATGTCTTCATGCTGTTTCTTCGTGGTCTTCAGCGCCTATAGCATATCCCGATTAGTGCCTTAAAGCATAAGCTTGGCTTTATCCCACATTAGCTGAGCTTTGTCCATAATGAGTTAGGTTGTATCGGTTACCTCTTGGAGCTCTCCATCCCTGCATCTGAAGGCAGTCTCAAAGTCTTGAGCTGATTGCAGATGGCGTTTTGCCATAGCTTTAGCCTCTGCATCAAGAAAAGGAAGTACACTCAAGATAGTTGACTACTTCATTAACCACATTAATATATGATTGGTCTCAAAATGACTAACCTTTCAGTTTCTTCGCCAAGGCATCATTCTTCTTCTTGAAGATATCCTTGGCCTCAGTTGCTTTCTCCTGGATTTCCTTTTCATGGGTGAGGGATGCATCCCGTTCAACTACAAGACCCGCACTGTGCCTTTTGGCTTCATTAACTCGGGCTTGCAATATCTGAATAGGCCTAAAGAATCCACCATGACTTTTCGTCCCACGTAATCGAGTTTGAAGCCAAATACGCGGAGCAGACAAGTTGTTATCAACAGTTGAAACAGGAACTGATTGAAGCCTCAGAGCGAAATGTGATAGCCATCCAGATATTGCAAGCCCGAGTTAATGAAGCCAAAAGGCACAGTGCGGGTCTTGTAGTTGAACGGGATGCATCCCTCACCCATGAAAAGGAAATCCAGGAGAAAGCAACTGAGGCCAAGGATATCTTCAAGAAGAAGAATGATGCCTTGGCGAAGAAACTGAAAGGTTAGTCATTTTGAGACCAATCATATATTAATGTGGTTAATGAAGTAGTCAACTATCTTGAGTGTACTTCCTTTTCTTGATGCAGAGGCTAAAGCTATGGCAAAACGCCATCTGCAATCAGCTCAAGACTTTGAGACTGCCTTCAGATGCAGGGATGGAGAGCTCCAAGAGGTAACCGATACAACCTAACTCATTATGGACAAAGCTCAGCTAATGTGGGATAAAGCCAAGCTTATGCTTTAAGGCACTAATCGGGATATGCTATAGGCGCTGAAGACCACGAAGAAACAGCATGAAGACATTGCTGCCATGACGACTGAGCTGAAGAACCTACAAGAAGTCGTGGAGCCTATCTTGGATCTGATCCCAGAGGGCGAAGGTTTCGAGGCGTCTCTGCTTGAACAGGCAAAGACAGCACCCGGCCACTTGACTCAATATGTGAAAGATATGGCACAAGCAGTTGTGAGAGGTCTGATGTCAATTCTTCATGTTCACATGCCGCGCTGGGACCTGACAATCATCCTTAGGAAGCCGGAAGGTTGCATAGAAGTCGACTTGACTGCCTCAGAGGGCCGAGTAGAAGACTTGGCGAATTCATACACGATTCTCTGAAACTTGTACAGTGAATCTTGTATAGAACTTTTGTCCCTGTAAAGAAATCCATGTAATATAATGAAAAGACTTGACTCAATTGATATTGGTGTGTTGTCTTCTTCATTAGAATTTCTCTGTACACTCGATCGGACTAGCTTGTAGTCGGATGCTGAGTAGGATGCTTCTCGTGCGGAAGACTTTGTTGTAGACTATAGTCGCTTTAGTCAACTTTTATGAAAGACATAGACGTCATGTAAGGTGTATATTGTACTAAGTGCGTTATTGAGCACATGTAATTGAAGGACGTAGTTGACCGCGTCTTGACAGACTTAGAAATCATGAAGGATGAGTCAGTCCAAGTGCTCCATTAAGCACTTAGGGTGGACGAAGTTGACCGCGTCTCGATAGACTTAGGAGTCTTGAAGGACGAGTCAGTCCGAGTATGTCATTAAGTACTAGGGTAAGGGACTTGGTCGACTGCATCTCGATGGCTTAGAAGCCTAAAGGATGAGTCAGTCCTCTTAATTTCGCAGCTTGAGTGTGGAACCAGATCACATTAGTCCGGGTAGACAGAAATTAGCTTGATGGATATATGTCATGGTGCGATAGACATTAGTCGCAGAGATGTGTGCCGACTCAATGGCCGATGGATCTCTTTGATGGATGTAATCGACCGTGTCTCGACACGCTTAGTCGGCGTGAAGGACGAGTCTATCCAGCATTGAGCAAAATACTTTTGGTTGAGCTCCGAGTAGAAGGAACCTTTGGTAATGCCAAAGTGATCCGAGTAATGGTGAAGGCAGCTGTTCAGACGACTAACAAATCCTCTTTATTAATGATCAAGAACTGAGATTACAATTGTAAAGCTGATTCTACCACTTTTAAACTGAAGAACTTAAAGGTAAATCCTCTGAAGTATGCCAGGAACTTAAAGGCTTCCAAGACAGGTCATCTTTGTTGTCATGAGTTCCTATTTGGAATGTTAAACGTTGAGGGCCACCGTCTTGGAGGGATCACCCGGGCCTGAGTTGTCTAACTCCAGAGCTATTTTCAGAGAGAGCTATAATGATTTCTGCTTTCTTGGAGGGCATATTCGCACCCTCAGGTGCCTTTTGGTGTGTGGGGGTGCTGATCTGCTGAACTTCAAGGGCAAATTGTGCTTTTGCCTCTGTTGATGGTCATTAACATCAACTATAAATTATTAATTTAACAAATATTTATCTTTAAAACCAATCACCAACATAGGTCTAGTGGTTTGAACTAAGAATTTCCACAAGTTTTGGTGATTTTGTGAGTGCAAGATAATTTATACAGAAAACAGGTTAAAGTGGGCCATACTATCACAAGAAATCCAATCCAATCACAACGAAACCAACTCTACTGGGCTCTAATCCATCAAACATGGGCCAAAGAAGGAGATCCACGAAAATGAAGGCCTTGGTGGGGTCGGCCGACCCCCTGGACCCACCAGTCAACACCAGTTATTTTCCACTGACTTTAAGGATGAATCTCCACCGTTTGTTTAGGTCGATTTGATCCAATGGTGGGTGAAAGAATTGATTCGGATCGATGACGTGGTGATTACTTGACCCCTACTCCATCTCCCCTATAAAAGGCCCCCAGACCCCCTCCGGGAAGGCATTGCATCTCTCATTGCACCTCATCTGTTGAGAGATCGATCAACACCACCTCAAGAGAGAAAAGCTCCACATAAACATATATTCATAGCATAGTTTAGTTTAGTTAGATCAAGTAGAGTTGAGCTGTTGCTCGGAATCTAGATCTAGTCACCAGAGGCTTGGTACAACCCTTGTATCCTTTATATTTATCTACCTGATGACATTATTCTTTATTTATATTATGTTCTTATTTATTATGTTTTTAGTTTACTGAGTTTATGCTTAGTATAGTTAGAGTTATCACTATATCTATGCATAGGATCACAAAGCACTCAATTAAGTCTTCGAACTGGTTGGGTAGCCAAACTCTGTGTAAGCGTGGTGCTTATACATTATTTTGCCTATGGATGCACCCTGCATTCCGGATTGTGGTAGATTTACTTGGGGTGATAACCTTATAGATTCTCTGTATTCCACATCCCGTTTGTAGGACTAGTAGGACCTAAGTCGCTATGAAGAAGTTATTTCTCTATAGAGATGTCCCCTTGTAGAAGTATAGAGTTAATCTTTGCTATTGCTAGTATATACAATGACATGTTATGCTTTGACTACTAATTAAGAATAACTTAGGAATTTATCTCGCTTGTATTTAATTTAGACTAGATATTGCTATATTGGAGTCTCTCTGAGTGTTATGCTTATCATATACATCTATTATTATTATTTAATTTACCCATTCATTATTATTATTTGACTTACCCCTGCATTAGAATATGTGTTTAGTTTAATGATTCATCATAAATATAAGTTATCAATCTCTTTCATGCTACCTTCCTCCCAGTGGTAAAATATAAATAACGATACCTGGAATACTCTCAGTGAAATGCTACAATGGTATATCTGTGCGCTTGTAGAATTCCTATTTTCTAAGTCACATACCATAAGCATTTCTGGCATCGTTGCCTAGGAATACAATCCTGGTAGTGATGCTAAGAAATGTCAACAAGCATTTCTAGCGCCGTTGCCGGGGTGGACAAAGGTATTTGAAAGAATTGATTAAGCTTTACTC
>JAHUYU010003463.1:0-11170 GCA_030439765.1 Tripidium arundinaceum | reverse complement strand
TCGGGGCTCGGGGGCCGGTCCTCGTCACTATCATAGCGGCCGCCCCGGCGAGGGCGGTAGCCACGGCTGCCACCGCCCTCCTTGTGCTTTTTGCGCGTGTTGATGATGTTGCGCGTGTCGTCACCGATGCAGTCATGGATGGATGGGGGTTTCTCTCCCGCTTTCCGTGGATCCCGGTGGACCGACACCCCCTTTTCGTGAGGTGCCGAGGATGCAGGCCGAGGAGGGTCGGGCCCGCGTTGTCGAGACGCAGAGCTTTCGGCCTGCTGTACGGCGGCTCGCTCGAGGAGGGTGCATAGCTCTCCGTGGGCTCGCCGACCCTCCGGGGTCGATGGTTCGGGCATCCCCCGGAGGAGTATTGCCGCTGCGGCAATGTTGTGGCTTGCCCGAGCGAAGGGCGGTGGGTGTCCGTCGTCGTCATCGTCACAGATGCGCGGGTGGACGTCGCGAGCCCTGCGCCGGGCCGCGCCACCGTCGCCGTAGCACGCGAGCTCCTGCTCGAGGGCTGCACGCTGCTGCAACAAATGTTGTCGCTCCTCCTCGAGCCTTCTCTCGCGCTCCTGGAGTTGCTCCAGCTGGGACTGCGGCTGCCCAACGGGGGGTGCCGCAGGCCCTCGGGGTGGCTGCAGAGGCACTCTCCCGACCGGTGCCGTGGCACGGGCCATGGCTCCGACCGGGGTGTGTTCACCATTGTAGTCGGGTGCTTCTTCCTCTTCTCCGTCCTCGTGCTCGTCCACCTCGCACATGAAGCACTCATGAAATGGGTCGTAGCTCCGTCGTCGAAGTTGGAGGCCTCAAGGAGGTAGTCGCAGTTGTTGAGAAAGTGTCGTAAAGCCCTCGCATCATCGAGCCCGGAGAAGTCGGCGCCGTGCCAGCCACCGTCGCACTCATCAGTGTCGGCGTTCGAGGTCGTCTTAGGGCTCTGAAGGAGCTCCGAGATGGACTGTGGGTGGTGGTGTGGCAAATCTGCGGCCTCGTTGCCCGCAGGCCGAGTAGCGATACGCCCGGCCACGAGGCGATCGTAGGTCCTCGCGGCATTGTGCAGCCCATAGGGCCACACTGGTGGTGCAGACGTGGGGACTGATCTCGGGGAAAGCGGGGGTCCCCCCGTGAACTGAGACATGATGTTGGCGAAGGCGAAGTAGAGGTCGTGGAGTACCTCCGGGGACGGGTGTGGTCCCAGAAGGGCGTCAAGCCGGCGCTCCAGCCACGAGTAGTTGATGCCGAGGGGTCGGGAGCCCCTGGGAGCCTGTGCCTCGATGGCATGCAGGTGAAGGGCGCCCATTGACTCGGTGATAGAGCCAACGTCGACGTGCGGGTCGATGGGCGTAGAGGGAGGAAGTAGGACCAAGTCGTAGTCCACCCCCATGCATAGGAAGTCCAGGCTCCCAAATCAGATATGGGAGCCCAGAGTGAAACGAACATGGTGACCGGCCATCCGAAGCCTGGTGAAGCGGATCGTGACGCGCAGAATTCCCCTACCTGACGCGCCAACTATCGGCGTCTAGAATGGCGCTCTAGACGAGCCGGCTAGTGAATTTGTTTCTGCACGTCTAGGCCCGGATGGTTGCACAAAGTGGACACAAGGATGTATACTGGTTCGGGCCAATTGTCCCCTATGTCCAGTGAGTGCTGCTGCTCGTGTTACTCTGCACCAAGGTGCTCATAATAGGGGTTACAAGCAATCGAGAGAGGGAATGGGTCCCAGGTCTCTGGTGTTTTTTTGTGTTCGAAGGTTCGGTGGTGAAGTGGAGTTGAAGTGCTCCTTGTGTATGCGTATGGGCGAATTGCGCATTTTTTTCTCCCTCTCCGTTGAGGTCCATGCCTCCCCTTTTATAGTTTGAAGGGTAGGGTTGGATTACAGCAAAAGTAAGAAAGAGAAAAACAAAAAAGGCTTCGAGCGTGCGCCATTTTTCCTCCTTATCCGGGATAGGTGGCCGACCCTGTAGCATAAGGACAGTATGGCCGTCGAGTCCTGGCTTCTCCTTCCACTAGCGTAACATGCTGTGGTCAGGTTGACTTGTGTGCCCTTGTACCGTCAAGGATGGGCGGTGCTTGTGTCTTAACTCATCCTGAGAGAGAGGTAGGCAACACAGTGGATGTGACCCCTGTCACTGTAGAGACGTGGAAACTGGGTCGTGGTTGGAATGACCAGAGTCGTACCGCGTCATGTCGGGGCCCCCATGCTCAGAATGACCAGAGTCACATCGTATCGTACCGAGGCTCCGATGCTCCGTGTACTGAGGCGAGTCGTGTTTGTCCCATTTATGGGAGAAGGTGGCGCGGTGGGGCCCCAGACGACCTCCTCCTTTGCGCTCGAGGGTTATCCGTGGCCCTCAGGCGAGGCGGAAGTCCTTTAGGGGTCGGGCGAGGCGGAGATTTCCCTCCGGGGTCGGATGCGCCCGAGGCGACGTGTGAGGGCTCGGGCGAGACGGAGATGTCCCTCCGGGGGTCGGACGCGCCCGAGGCGATGTGTGAGGGCTCGGGCGAGACGGAGATGTCCCTCCGGGGGTCGAACGCGCCTGAGGCGATGTGTGAGGGCTCGGGCAAGACGGAGATGTCCCTTCGGGGGTAGGACGCGCCCGAGGCGATGTGTGTCCTCTGCCTTTGATTGGGTATCCCTGATATCGATACCCGACACTTTGCCATTGTCACCAAAAGTAATACTATCAAACTCATCTTGGCCACTAGTATTCATTGAATTGAACATTCTTGCATCTCTGGTCATATGTTGAGTGCACCCACTATCAAGCACCTAATGCCTTCCTCTGGCTTTATAATTGACCTATAAAAGAAGATCAATTCTTTTTAGGTACCCAAACCTTCTTGGGTCCTTGAAGGTTAGTAATTAGGTTCTTGGGCACCCAAATAGCTTTCTTCTTTGAGCCCATAATAGGTCACCAATGAACTTAGCCTTCACACCATTGGCACCCTTGGTAAGCAAATAACAAAAATCAAATTGAACTGAGGAAACATAAGCTTTTTTGTTTTTGTTCTTGCAGTATTGCTGTATGTACCCAACTTGCTTGCATCTAGTGCAAAACGACCATTGCCTCTCACAAAACTAGTTTTGGGAGTTGCAAAGGCCGCCTTGCCATTCTTGGGGGTATAGCCCAATCCCACTTTGTTGAGAGAAAACCCTTGGCTACCCAAGCACTTTAACAAGCGGGCCTCACCACCATAGGCCTTGCCTAAGGCGTGAGTGAGCTCATTGACCTCTCTCTTGAGGTCTCATTTTCTACCATAAGCGAGGCATCACAAGTGAAACCATCACTCATAGGAGATGTAGTTGTGGTTGAGCTACAAGAGGGGTTAGTGGGAGCAACAATAATAGGAGTATAGAAAGACTCATTAAGAATATCACAAGTTACTCCTACGCTTGCTATTTCAATAGGTTCCTTCTTTTCTTGGGCAACAAGAGAAGAGTGAGCTTTTTCAAGCTTCTCATGAGTAGCCGTGAGCTCCTCAAAGGATTGCTCAAGATCTTGATGCATCTTGCACAATTCTTTGCACTCCTTTCTCTTTTTACCCATGTAAGAATGAGCCTCTTGTAATAGCTCCATGAGGTCCTCCTTGGAGGGTTCCTCCTCATCCTCACTCTCACTCTCACTATTGCTCTCATAAGAGTTTACCTTAGAGCCCTTGGCCATGAAGCATGATGGAGGAGCATCAAATAGAGAAGGCTTGTTGTTGATAGCAATGCTTGCAAGTGCCTTCTTCTTGGTGGTCTTCCTTTCATCATCACTATCATCATCATCATCATCATCATCATCATCATCATCATCATCATCATCATCATCATCATCATAACTTGAAGAAGCATCACTATCCCATATGACACAATATGAGTGACCCTTCTTCTTATTCTTCTTCTTCAATGTCATCTTCTTGCTTTCCTTGTCCTTCTTCTCTTTCTTATCATTCTTCTCATCATCATTATTGTAAGGACAATCCGCAATAAGATGATCCTTGCTTTTGCACTTGAAGCATCTTCTTTCTTCCTTCCCCTTTGATGATGATTTCCTTCTTCTAGCACCATAGCCCTTCTTCTTTATGAATTTGCCAAACTGGCGCACAAAGAGAGCCATTTCTTCATCATCTTCATCATATGAGCTAGAGCCTTCATCATCACTTGATTCTTCTTTCTTTTCTTGCCCTTGCTCTTGGATGATGACTTGGTGGCTTTGAGTGCCACACTCTTCTTCTTCTTCTTCTTCTTCTTCTCATCCTCTTGGTCAACCCCATCCCTTTCCACACGGTATGTGTCTTGAATGATCACATCACCTAGTACTTGGTTTGGGGTCATATTCTTCAATCCTCCTCTCATAAGAATGGTTACCAATGTGTCAAACCTTGATGGAAGACACCTTAGAAACTGACGGGAGAACTCATCATCCTCAACCTTCTCACCTAAACTCTTTAGCTCATTCACAATTATTTGGAGCCTATAGAACATTTCCGCAATGCTCTCTCCTTCTTGCTTCTTGAAACTTGTGAATCTATCCTTGAGAATGTATGCTTTGGCTTCCTTGACCGCCGTTGTGCCCTCATATATTTCTTCTAATCTCATCCATACATCATGAGCAAAATCAAGATCCCTGACTTTCTCAAATACTTTTGGCTCAAAAGCGTTATAGAGAGCATTGAGACCATGAGAGTTGCATTGGAGCTTTTCTTCTTCCACTTGAGTTGGATGTGCTGCATCCCCTATCTCAATCTTTGTTTCCACAACTTCCCAACCCTTCACACTCATTATTCTCAAATATGTGGCCATCTTCCTCTTTCGATGATCATAGCATGTTCCATTGAAATATGGTGGCTTGCCAATTTGACTAATTTGAGCCATTGTTACACCGAAGCAATTTGCTCTAGCTCTACTTCACCACAAGTAAGCCTCCTACACAATTCTAGTTGGTATGATCTCTAGGTTGATTTCACACAAACAAGCAAACTATCAACTACCACTATTAGCTACAACTAGCAAGAGCTACTAAACAAGGTAATTTCAAATAATTACAACTACAACTAGCTTTATGCTACACAAGCAACTACCACACAAGACGAGTATGAACAAGTAAATACAAGTGTGATAGTGAGCAAACTGAACGGGGCAAGAGACAATATGAACACCAAGATTTATCCCCATGGTTCGGTTTGCTCACTATCACACTTGTATTTACTTGTTCATACTCGTCTTGTGTGGTAGTTGCTTGTGTAGCATAAAGCTAGTTGTAGTTGTAATTATTTGAAATTACCTTGTTTAGTAGCTCTTGCTAGTTGTAGCTAATAGTGGTAGTTGATAGTTTGCTTGTTTGTGTGAAATCAACCTAGAGATCATACCAACTAGAATGTGTAGGAGGCTTACTTGTGGTGAAGTAGAGCTAGAGCAAATTGCTTCGGTGTAACAATGGCTCAAATTAGTCAAATTGGCAAGCCACCATATTTCAATGGAACATGCTATGATCATCGAAAGAGGAAGATGGCCACATATTTGAGAATAATGAGTGTGAAGGGTTGGGAAGTTGTGGAAACAAAGATTGAGATAGGGGATGCAGCACATCCAACTCAAGTGGAAGAAGAAAAGCTCCAATGCAACTCTCATGGTCTCAATGCTCTCTATAACGCTTTTGAGCCAAAAGTATTTGAGAAAGTCAGGGATCTTGATTTTGCTCATGATGTATGGATGAGATTAGAAGAAATATATGAGGGCACAACGGCGGTCAAGGAAGCCAAAGCATACATTCTCAAGGATAGATTCACAAGTTTCAAGAAGCAAGAAGGAGAGAGCATTGCGGAAATGTTCTATAGGCTCCAAATAATTGTGAATGAGCTAAAGAGTTTAGGTGAGAAGGTTGAGGATGATGAGTTCTCCCGTCAGTTTCTAAGGTGTCTTCCATCAAGGTTTGACACATTGGTAACCATTCTTATGAGAGGAGGATTGAAGAATATGACCCCAAACCAAGTACTAGGTGATGTGATCATTCAAGACACATACCGTGTGGAAAGGGATGGGGTTGACCAAGAGGATGAGAAGAAGAAGAAGAAGAAGAAGAAGAGTGTGGCACTCAAAGCCACCAAGTCATCATCCAAGAGCAAGGGCAAGAAAAAGAAAGAAGAATCAAGTGATGATGAAGGCTCTAGCTCATATGATGAAGATGATGAAGAAATGGCTCTCTTTGTGCGCCAGTTTGGCAAATTCATAAAGAAGAAGGGCTATGGTGCTAGAAGAAGGAAATCATCATCAAAGGGGAAGGAAGAAAGAAGATGCTTCAAGTGCAAAAGCAAGGATCATCTTATTGCGGATTGTCCTTACAATAATGATGATGAGAAGAATGATAAGAAAGAGAAGAAGGACAAGGAAAGCAAGAAGATGACATTGAAGAAGAAGAATAAGAAGAAGGGTCACTCATATTGTGTCATATGGGATAGTGATGCTTCTTCAAGTTATGATGATGATGATGATGATGATGATGATGATGATGATGATGATGATGATGATGATGATGATAGTGATGATGAAAGGAAGACCACCAAGAAGAAGGCACTTGCAAGCATTGCTATCAACAACAAGCCTTCTCTATTTGATGCTCCTCCATCATGCTTCATGGCCAAGGGCTCTAAGGTAAACTCTTATGAGAGCAATAGTGAGAGTGAGAGTGAGGATGAGGAGGAACCCTCCAAGGAGGACCTCATGGAGCTATTACAAGAGGCTCATTCTTACATGGGTAAAAAGAGAAAGGAGTGCAAAGAATTGTGCAAGATGCATCAAGATCTTGAGCAATCCTTTGAGGAGCTCACGGCTACTCATGAGAAGCTTGAAAAAGCTCACTCTTCTCTTGTTGCCCAAGAAAAGAAGGAACCTATTGAAATAGCAAGCGTAGGAGTAACTTGTGATATTCTTAATGAGTCTTTCTATACTCCTATTATTGTTGCTCCCACTAACCCCTCTTGTAGCTCAACCACAACTACATCTCCTATGAGTGATGGTTTCACTTGTGATGCCTCGCTTATGGTAGAAAATGAGACCTCAAGAGAGAGGTCAATGAGCTCACTCACGCCTTAGGCAAGGCCTATGGTGGTGAGGCCCGCTTGTTAAAGTGCTTGGGTAGCCAAGGGTTTTCTCTCAACAAAGTGGGATTGGGCTATACCCCCAAGAATGGCAAGGCGGCCTTTGCAACTCCCAAAACTAGTTTTGTGAGAGGCAATGGTCGTTTTGCACTAGATGCAAGCAAGTTGGGTACATACAGCAATACTGCAAGAACAAAAACAAAAAAGCTTATGTTTCCTCAGTTCAATTTGATTTTTGTTATTTGCTTACCAAGGGTGCCAATGGTGTGAAGGCTAAGTTCATTGGTGACCTATTATGGGCTCAAAGAAGAAAGCTATTTGGGTGCCCAAGAACCTAATTACTAACCTTCAAGGACCCAAGAAGGTTTGGGTACCTAAAAAGAATTGATCTTCTTTTATAGGTCAATTATAAAGCCAGAGGAAGGCATTAGGTGCTTGATAGTGGGTGCACTCAACATATGACCAGAGATGCAAGAATGTTCAATTCAATGAATACTAGTGGCCAAGATGAGTTTGATAGTATTACTTTTGGTGACAATGGCAAAGTGTCGGGTATCGATATCAGGGATACCCAATCAAAGGCAGAGGACACACATCGCCTCGGGCGCGTCCTACCCCCGAAGGGACATCTCCGTCTTGCCCGAGCCCTCACACATCGCCTCAGGCGCGTTCGACCCCCGGAGGGACATCTCCGTCTCGCCCGAGCCCTCACACATCGCCTCGGGCGCGTCCGACCCCCGGAGGGACATCTCCGTCTCGCCCGAGCCCTCACACGTCGCCTCGGGCGCATCCGACCCCGGAGGGAAATCTCCGCCTCGCCCGACCCCTAAAGGACTTCCGCCTCGCCTGAGGGCCACGGATAACCCTCGAGCGCAAAGGAGGAGGTCGTCTGGGGCCCCACCGCGCCACCTTCTCCCATAAATGGGACAAACACGACTCGCCTCAGTACACGGAGCATCGGAGCCTCGGTACGATACGATGTGACTCTGGTCATTCTGAGCATGGGGGCCCCGACATGACGCGGTACGACTCTGGTCATTCCAACCACGACCCAGTTTCCACGTCTCTACAGTGACAGGGGTCACATCCACTGTGTTGCCTACCTCTCTCTCAGGATGAGTTAAGACACAAGCACCGCCCATCCTTGACGGTACAAGGGCACACAAGTCAACCTGACCACAGCATGTTACGCTAGTGGAAGGAGAAGCCAGGACTCGACGACCATACTGTCCTTATGCTACAGGGTCAGCCACCTATCCCGGATAAGGAGGAAAAATGGCGCACGCTCGAAGCCTTTTTTGTTTTTCTCTTTCTTACTTTTGCTGTAATCCAACCCTACCCTTCAAACTATAAAAGGGGAGGCATGGACCTCAACGGAGAGGGAGAAAAAAATGCGCAATTCGCCCATACGCATACACAAGGAGCACTTCAACTCCACTTCACCACCGAACCTTCGAACACAAAAAAACACCAGAGACCTGGGACCCATTCCCTCTCTCGATTGCTTGTAACCCCTATTATGAGCACCTTGGTGCAGAGTAACACGAGCAGCAGCACTCACTGGACATAGGGACAATTGGCCCGAACCAGTATACATCCTTGTGTCCACTTTGTGCAACCATCCGGGCCTAGACGTGCAGAAACAAATTCACTAGCCGGCTCGTCTAGAGCGCCATTCTAGACGCCGATAGTTGGCGCGTCAGGTAGGGGAATTCTGCGCGTCACGATCCGCTTCACCAGGCTTCGGATGGCCGGTCACCATGTTCGTTTCACTCTGGGCTCCCATATCTGATTTGGGAGCCTGGACTTCCTATGCATGGGGGTGGACTACGACTTGGTCCTACTTCCTCCCTCTACGCCCATCGACCCGCACGTCGACGTTGGCTCTATCACCGAGTCAATGGGCGCCCTTCACCTGCATGCCATCGAGGCACAGGCTCCCAGGGGCTCCCGACCCCTCGGCATCAACTACTCGTGGCTGGAGCGCCGGCTTGACGCCCTTCTGGGACCACACCCGTCCCCGGAGGTACTCCACGACCTCTACTTCGCCTTCGCCAACATCATGTCTCAGTTCACGGGGGGACCCCCGCTTTCCCCGAGATCAGTCCCCACGTCTGCACCACCAGTGTGGCCCTATGGGCTGCACAATGCCGCGAGGACCTACGATCGCCTCGTGGCCGGGCGTATCGCTACTCGGCCTGCGGGCAACGAGGCCGCAGATTTGCCACACCACCACCCACAGTCCATCTCGGAGCTCCTTCAGAGCCCTAAGACGACCTCGAACGCCGACACTGATGAGTGCGACGGTGGCTGGCACGGCGCCGACTTCTCCGGGCTCGATGATGCGAGGGCTTTACGACACTTTCTCAACAACTGCGACTACCTCCTTGAGGCCTCCAACTTCGACGACGGGAGCTACGACCCATTTCATGAGTGCTTCATGTGCGAGGTGGACGAGCACGAGGACGGAGAAGAGGAAGAAGCACCCGACTACAATGGTGAACACACCCCGGTCGGAGCCATGGCCCGTGCCACGGCACCGGTCGGGAGAGTGCCTCTGCAGCCACCCCGAGGGCCTGCGGCACCCCCCGTTGGGCAGCCGCAGTCCCAGCTGGAGCAACTCCAGGAGCGCGAGAGAAGGCTCGAGGAGGAGCGACAACATTTGTTGCAGCAGCGTGCAGCCCTCGAGCAGGAGCTCGCGTGCTACGGCGACGGTGGCGCGGCCCGGCGCAGGGCTCGCGACGTCCACCCGCGCATCTGTGACGATGACGACGACGGACACCCACCGCCCTTCGCTCGGGCAAGCCACAACATTGCCGCAGCGGCAATACTCCTCCGGGGGATGCCCGAACCATCGACCCCGGAGGGTCGGCGAGCCCACGGAGAGCTATGCACCCTCCTCGAGCGAGCCGCCGTACAGCAGGCCGAAAGCTCTGCGTCTCGACAACGCGGGCCCGACCCTCCTCGGCCTGCATCCTCGGCACCTCACGAAAAGGGGGTGTCGGTCCACCGGGATCCACGGAAAGCGGGAGAGAAACCCCCATCCATCCTTGATGAATCCGGCCGCCAGAAGCTTGTGGATCTCGCCACCGATGGCCCTGCGCTTCTCCTCGTCGAAGCGGCGCAGTCGTTGCTTCACCGATTTGAATCCGGCCCGGATGTTCAAGGAGTGCTCGGCGACATCCCTTGGAATACCTGGCATATCTGAGGGTCCCCACGCGAACATGTCGCTATTTGCGCAGAGGAAGTCAATAAGCACGAGTTCCTATTTGGGAGACAGGGCGGCGCTGACACGCACCGTCCTGCCGTCGGAGCTGCTGAGGTCGAGGGGGACCTCTTTGATTCGCTCAATGGGCTCAAAGGAGCCGATGGACCACTTGGGGTCAGGGATCTCCGCGGCACACGCCTGCAAGTCGGCGGCGAGCGCCTCGGCTTCGATGATGGCCGCGGCGTATTCGCAGCATTCGACGTCGCACTCGTAGGCATGCTGAAAGGTGGTGCGGATGGTGATGACCCCATGGGGCCCTGGCATCTTTAGCTTGAGGTAAGTATAGTTCGGGATGGCCATGAATTGTGCGTAGCACGGCCGTCCTAGCACGGCATGGTAGGTGCTGCGAAACCCGACTACCTCGAAGGTGAGGGTCTCTTTTCTGAAGTTGGACGGATCCCCGAAAGTAACGGGCAGGTCGATCTGCCCGAGGGGTGTAGCTCGCTTCCCCGGTACGATGCCGTGAAAGGATGCTCCTCTTGGGCGGAGCCGGGATTGGTCGATCCCCATGGCATCGAGGGTCTCGGCGTACATGATATTGAGGCCGCTGCCTCCGTCCATTAGTACCTTGGTGAGGCGCGTGTTGCCGATGACGGGATCGACAATGAGCGGGTACCGACCCAGCTGGGGAACGCGATCAGGGTGGTCGTCGCGGTCGAAGGTGATAACAGAGTCGGACCAGTCGAGGAAGGCTGGTGTAGCAGGTTCGGTGGCGTAGACCTCTCGTCGCTCCAGCTTGCGCTGGCGCTTAGTGTCATACGCGACCGGGCCGCCGAAGATCATGAAGAAGTTGTTGATGACGGGAACCATCATCCTTCTCCTCGCCGTCATTGC